>ML120742.1:4689-15471 GCA_003788595.2 Choiromyces venosus 120613-1
TTGTTACTCCTTGAGTGGCATAAGCAATTAGGGTACATAAGTTTTGAAAATATTAAACAATTAGTGGCTCAAATACCTGGCATGGTGATTGATGGTAGATGCACCAGTTTGAGCTGTGTTAGTTGCACATCTGCAAACCAAACCTGCAAACCAAACTCCACTCCTCCAACCAGAACAACTACTACCCAACCACGACTTATCTACACCAACATTGCTGGACCAATGAGAACTACCTCGCTGGGTGGGGGCCGATACTTTATTTTATTTGTTGATCACTATTCTCTGTTCACCACTGTTTTTACAATAAAACAAAGATCTAAAATATTTGAATAGTTTATGGAATATAACACATGGGTAGAAAACTGCCAAGAGAGAAGGATAAGAGTAGTGAGAAGTGACAATGGTAGCAAGTATACAAGTATTAAATTTGCCCAGATGTTTAAGACAAATAGAATAACATATGAGAAGACAGTCCCATATATACCTGAGCAGAATGTTGTCAGTGAACAGTAGAACAGAACTTTAGTTGGTAGAGCTAAAGCCATAATGCTTCACCACAATTTAAGAGCAGAGATGTAGGATGAAGCAA
Source organism: Choiromyces venosus 120613-1 (assembly GCA_003788595.2). NCBI lineage: Eukaryota > Fungi > Ascomycota > Pezizomycetes > Pezizales > Tuberaceae > Choiromyces > Choiromyces venosus. The sequence continues at coordinate 5,279 of ML120742.1, forward strand.
TTCGAACAGCCATATATCTAAAGAATTGAAACCCAACTTCTAGCATCTGAAAAGACAAAACAACTTTTGAGTTATAGACTGGCATGGGTCAGAAGCCAGAGCTGAACTACCTGATTCCCTTCAGCACTCCAGCATTTCATCACATACTCAAAGAAAATAGAACCAAATGGGAACTGAACTGAATGGGGAAAGATATATCATGATCCAATATAAAGGCACAAACTAGTATCCTGTGCTGATAAGAAAGAAAGTTCTCAGTGCATGAGATATAAGATTCGTTGAAGAGAAAGAAAGCAGACAGATTGAAGATGATATAGGAAAATGCACAGACAATCCAACAAATACTATCCAATATGAATCCGACATTGAGGCAACAGCAGATAGTCTGCTTCCAAGACCAACTTCCAAACCTGAACCTTCAGAGCTGGCAATAGGGAATAATTTATAAAATGATGAGCAACAGGACAGCATCCAAGTAACACTACCGGCAATAGGAACACAACTTGGAACAACTCAGCAAACAGTACTAGCAACACCTTAAAGGCTAGCATGATTATCTGCATCATTCCATTCTGATACAGTGGAGTTACAAGTCCACCTGCCAGCACCCCAATAGTCTCAAAGAGAAAATGCAGGATGTTGGACCTCGAAGAAGTTCCATGAAGAAGTATTTCTCCCCACTGCAAACCTTGACATAGAAGAGCCACTAGACTATGCTGCCATGATCTCCTCAACCTTTTCAATTGAGTGGGAGACAGCTACACAAGAAGAACTACAATTTATTGATGAAAACAAAATTTGGAAATTATGGAATTACCTCTAATTCATACCGCCATTAAGTGCACATGGGTATTCAAGGTAAAGAGATGAGTAGAAGAAATTGTCAGGTATAACTTGAGGCTAGTTGCTAAAGGTTTTTCACAGCACTATGGAGTTGACTACCTTGAAACCTTTGTACCTGTTATGAAATTAACCTCTTTGCAAATCATACTCAGACTTGCTGCTATACGAAATTACCAAGTTGACCAAACTGACATAAAAACTACCTATTTGTTTGGAACACTAGACGAGGAGACCTACATGGGAATACCAGAAGGTATGTGTATCAACAAGCAAGTGGGAGTACTGCCAGTGGAATGCCCAAAAGTCTGTCAATTGTTGAAAGGATTGTACAGATTAAAACAATCAGGAATGATATGAAACCAAGAATGGCACCAATACCTTGTGGCAAGATGTACATTTACAAGATGTTAAGAGGATCATGTGGTGTACCATAAACGTAAAGAAGAAGATATTTGTTGGGTGCTGATATGGGTTGATGATATACTATAGATTCCACTACATCATTCAATAGATAATGCCAAATCAGATTTGGCCAGCCACTTTCCCATTACAGATCTAGGAAAGGTACATTTCTTCCTAGGCATCAAAATTCAAAGAATGCTGAGAACAATCACACTCAACCAAAGAGTTTATGCCAAAAGGATCTTTGAGAAATTTCAGCTATAAGATTCCGACACAGTTTCGACCCTGTTTGACCCTAGAATGAAGTTACTTAAAACAGAAGAAGAACCTAAAAATGAATCAACCTACAGGAGTCTAATCGGAAGCATAATCTACCTCATGCTGTATACATGACCAGACATAGCATTCACAGTTAGAGCCCTCCGCAAGTTCAGTAGTGACCCAAAATGAAGCCATATGGTGGCTGCAAGATATTTTCTATGATATATAAACAAGCCTGTGGTGATGGGATTATGCCTTTGACCATTTCAGAGAGATGCAGATATGTTAGATAGTACTACAAGGGGAGAAGGAGTACAAGTATTTTCTTTCAATTTCACTTAATTGTTTGTTGATCATTTCCTTCTGATTATATTTTATTTTATTTTTCCCTTGATTTGTTTTTGCTATTAGGTACATCTCGCAGAGTGGGAGTGTTGGAAATATTCATTGCTACTCAGCATACATATAATGTGGAGGAAATTTCTGCTAGTGAAAAACACTCATGACATTAGCTAAACACTAGTATATTACAAGGCTCCATAGCTTGTGAAATGGGTGAAACATTGAGAGAAACACAGGCATGTTTTATAGGAAGATCATGAGATATTCTTTTGCTCCTGGTGAGAATACAATGGAGGCAACTCAGGACTTAGTTTTTGCTTTTGTTGATTCTTTGCATGTTTTTGAGTCTATTTAAGACCTGTGTATTTCCTACTTTTCTTTTGTTCTGTGTGCACGCTTATTATCCCCTCATCAAGGTGTTACCAGAAAAGTCATATCACACGTTCAAGTTGTTCATCTGTTTTTCTTAAATTATCTTTACAATCTTGAATATCTTACTAGAAACAATTCTTCACTCTTTTTATTCTCGATTATTGTTCCTTCACCGGGATTACCATCACCGATTGTCACTCGGTACCATATTTGTTTAAAAGATAACAGTGCCTATAATTATAGCCTGGAAGATTACCTAGTGGAAATCGATCATGAAATACTTACATCCATTAGGCAGTGTGGGTTCCAAATGGTAGACAGTAGCGTAGATCAGGACTCTTCACATAGGATAGCTATTATGGAACCTAGTGCTAGTAGGAGGTTGTATAACGCACGAATCACTATGAGATGGATTGCCCACAAGGTCTTTGAGGAGGCACAGATGAAGTCACAACTGATTTGTTTCGAGTTCTACAAACACCTCACCCCTCAAGATCCACTCCGAAGTGTGGCTGGGTGGTTTTTCGAGTGATATGCACATGACTGGTTAGGAAAGGGTAGATATTTTGAGGCTGATGTACTTCCAATTGAAGACAATACCCTGCCTCTCAAATTCAAGACATATGGGTCCAAATCCCGCAATTATTTCATGAATGCCAACAACTTAGCCACACAGGTTCGAGTTGAGGGCAGGCACGGTATCGAATAAGATGCGATCGGAAAATATTTCCTCCCTCATAATGCCAACTTTGAATCGGTTGATGGACTTATGTTTAGTGATTTGGACAAATTGATCCTATTGCAAATCACCATTGTCAAGAGGCACAATATCAATCTTCGTGGCCTGAACGAGCTTTGCAAATCATTGCCGACTACTATCAAAAATATAAACATTGTTTTCGTTATCCTGGAAGACCGCATAAGTGAATACTCATGCATTCAGAGTGTGCCAGAAGCTAAAGATGTTAAGCCAAGGTCAATGGACCTGATGATCAATCAGTTCTGCCTAGTTCTCACAGAGGAGACAATGCAATCGATGACTGTTGATGGGGCTTTCAAGGATGGGGGTGTGGGTGCAGATGAAAGTGGCAGTAGAGACAATGATGGGGGAGATATGGTGATGGGTAGCACACAATGAAGTGTGGAGGCTGGTTCGTGTTGCACATTTTTCATATGGATGGCAATAGGCTTAGTCTTCGGTTAGCAAGGGTAACTTCTGTTTGAGGTTGTTGCAGCATTTGTGTTTTGTGGAAAATACTTTGGCAATTACCCCTTTCCCTTTTTTACCATGCCTGGTACCATTTAAAGCACACCTTTTTCCTTTTCTCTTCTTTATCCTTGAGGAGACATAACTACTGCAAGAGAAGATATATTTTCTTGTAAACAACAAAGCATAAAATTCACCTATAAGCATATCATTTGTTCTCAGCAAAATTCAACCTAGCATAATTGCAGTATCATCCATTGGTGGTGTGATTTTGTGTCTGTTACGTAACAAGATTGTTTTCTTGTCCTAGGAGTCTGATTTGTTTGACTTTCTACCTCTTGAACTTTATTCTTCATCGCATAAATTTACTAGTTGCTTTCATACCCACGCTCACCTCCCTCGGACAACCTGAGATGTATCATGCTCGAGTACTCGATTACAGGGATTTTGCAATTCAAAGTTAGCCTAATTCTAGCTTGTTGTGATGGCAACCAGTCACAGGTTAGGGCTCGCATCTCACTTAAGAGATAACATGCGCTTAATGTTCGGTTAGTTAAGCTAAGAGATAGCGAACCTTCTTGGTGAGGTAAACAATAGCATCACACCATATGCCATGCTACAACAAGTAAATATCCTAGCAAATTCTTCCCAAATCTCTGAGATCCCTATTTTTCAAGTTCAATTGTTGCAATAGTAAATACCATTGTCATAGAGATAGGGATCCCTAACTTTGCATTGCGAAATCCTTCTATTGCACAATACTGCGGTTGGGTATCCTACTGGTGCCAAGAAGCTAGAGCAGTCAGTGATTTGTATATGGAGCTAAAGGTATCACACGGTATCATTTTTCGTGGATAGTTGACCTACCAGCCTGGGTGGGTATATGAGAGATAATGTTGATATTAGTGCTCCGAACAGTCCAGTCCATACTTTAACTTACACAAGCATGCCCTTGTTCAAATATGGGCAGGACTCAATGCCCTATAGACCCTGTAGGGTGTGATAGATGTTCCATGAAGTTTTGGATCAGGTGATGATTGACCTTACCGACATATCCTACCATGTGGACATACCTTTGGACACCAAGAGCCATTTTCATCATGGGTTTTCTTGTGGTTGATTCCTGTGTCTTCTTCCTTATTGTCTGGAGTCCATGACCATACTCGAGTACCATCTTCCATGATGGTAGGCTTGTAATACCACCTTGGGTGTATGCTAGTTCAGCAGTACCTTAATTTAGCTGCATATATTTTATTGAACTATCATACCATCCCCCAAAATACCTAGTACTGTGAAGACTCCATAGGTGGTCCCCAGCTGTTTACCATACAGCTCGCCCTCCTGGGCAGTTTAGCACACCGAGTAATCTAGAAATTGACTAATATTATGATCTTATTACTACAAGCTCTGCCAGTACAGGATATCTCTTAACCTTTATTGTAACTTGTGAGTGGTACTAGTTTGCTATCCTCGTCCTTATTGTGCATGATTTATTGAACCCCAGCCGTAGCTTTGGATCTAGGACACACAAGATGTATATACCATGTATGCCCAAAACATGACCTTTTTTTGCTCAAGGGCCAGTCTGGCAACAGATAGGTGATATCTCCCACCTTTTGCTTGTCTTTGGGAATACTTAAATGTCTTACTAAATCTATAATAAATTAGATGGCTGTGGTAGGTTAATTGTTGGAGACCTCTCATTTATTCCATATTTAATGAATTGATATTATACTGATATTCTATATACATTACACTACTCTCCATCCTAAATATTCATTTCAATGAGGGGTATGCCAGTAATATCAGTAGCAGGAGGCAGCCATTTGTTAGAGACTAGTGGAGGTAGTTTACAGTATTTCTATTACTCCTGTCTTGGCATATTTAGAACATGATCACTTTGCATCAATATAACTCTCCACAGCTATAGTATAGTGACTCCAACATGACCTGTAGGGTACATTGTTTGGTAGAAGCCCATCATCAGGCAGACATCTTGATCAACTACATGTAAGAAAGCAGTACATAATATAGGAAGTCACCAGAAGGCACTCAGTTCTAGGTTAAATAAGAAGAAACTTCAAATATTCTGACAAGCTGCAGAATAAGATCTTAGCTAGGGACAGGCATTTGGAGATGATAAGTTAAAGGTATGGTGAGGAAGAGGAAGGAAAGGGAATAACAGTTGGAACTAGAAGTTTAGAAGAGAAAAGAGTGGAGCAACACTAGGCATGATTGGATATGTGGGGATAGAGAGTGGTGAAATCATGGAAGCTAGTTCTTTAATGTGGATCTCATTTCTTCATTATAAAGTGGTGAGTCATGATATGCAGGACCATCTCTCACTTATCCCATGGCAGACAGCTTACCTCTCTGTGAGACTTTAATTCCTACCATTACAAGTCCCTCACATACTACTCATAATTAGACAAAAAACATGGCTCCTTGTCTGTGATTGGGGATATGTTGAACTGAGTGATATTGTTCTATTAACCTCTATAATAACATTAATAATTACTCTTAAGTGTTACTGGTACTGCCTCAATAGATTCATACCTAAAGTTATGAATGTATTAGACTGGACCAAGATATATCGTGACAATGTCTAGGGAGAAACTCTCATTAATGCCTAGTATTCCACTGCAATGGGTACATCTTTGAGTGGTATCTGTACATTAAATAGAATCCTTACAAGTAGTAGATGTTACTTTGCATACTCTATTTTGCTACTCCCACATTCCCCACAGTCCCCAGTTGTCACTAGTAGATATGATCTCCTGCTAGATGAGAGTACAGCACAACTGAGAAGTCACAGGGAATAAGAATTAAGAGAATGGTATGTATTTTGGTAGTTACTATGGTGGAGTTTAATCAATGAAAATAAGACTATGAGATGATAGCTATTAGTAATGACATTCATGGCACTATTCATTTGTGTCTTTGGCCTTATAAGGTATAGGCATTACTTCCATTCACATAACTGTAAGTCTATAGCATCTACCACCTGGTACCAGTAGATTATGTGTAAGCTATTATATATTCCTTAGCTTATAAGTTCCAAAATATTGGCTTAATACCAATAATAAAACCTTCTGTTGAAAAAATGAACAATATTCACTAAGTAAAGTTACTAGAAATATATATAAATGATATTTTGGAGAGAGAATTGTAAGAAAAGATTCAAGTGAGTATACAATAGTTGTGTACTTCAATTTCCCATTGTTCACCTCTAAGATACTGGGTATCAAGTTCTCTTATATACTAAGTATCTATATTCTTATGAGTATTCCGCCATCTCAATTCCCTGCATTCAGTCCAATTTATGACATCGATTCCACTTTATTCTATTCAGTCTATTCCACTTTATTTGGTCTATCCCACCATATCTGGTCCATCTTGTTTGTTCCACTTCTCTTCTTTTCTTATCAGGAAGTAAGATGGCTATTTCTTTACACCATCCTTACAATACTTTCTTGGCAGGGGAGACGTGAGTGATATCAAATGTCAATGAGATCCAGTATAAGTTACCATTTAAGGTGTGCATGATGAAACATCATTTCTTTCGAAACTGCTTGCAGTTGTCTATTATGTACTGTCCATTGATGACGAAAAAGTTTTCTTAGATTAGTTGAATGCATGGAGGAGAGTGAGGACCAGGAAAAACAGGCACAAAATAGAAGATCGGCAGGCAACAAGTGACTGACTGGGAATGAAGTGAAATAAGATAAGAACCTACTAATATCCCATTGACTCTAGCTAGGCCAGAATAGGACCCATTTCTGATGGCCAAAAATACTCTACAATATACTCACCGAGCTGTCGTTCATCCGCTATGGGTTAGTACCCAGATTAGGCAGTGAAAAAAAGGAAAATGGGGTCAGGTCTGTTTTCTGAATCACAAATAACAAACAAACAAAAATGGACATGGTAAAAGGATTACTTAAGGTGAAAGGAAAAACTGGAAGTCAAAAATCAATTCTGGGGAGGAGCCAAATCACCAAGGACAAAATCCGAAACCCCAATGAAAAGAAACCAAAAGTAAATAAATCCAACAAAAGTAAAGTCCAACCTATACTGGTTGTCCGACTATCTATGCTAAAGTCCTTAAAAATATTTATCCTCTTTTCTTTTTCATGTCCTCCTCATTTTCTCCTTTATATAGACCTCTCACCTTATACCACATAAACAAACAAACTAACAAATAAGCTAACAAACTATGATGTATCCAAGGGTCTATGTACAAATAGTCACCTAATCTCCAATTTCTAACAAAGTTTCATCATGAATGATCTTAGATTAACTCAACCAAGGTTTCTTCATGAATGATCATAGGGATTGCGTAAGGATTGCGCAAAAACAGCTATGATACCTTATGGCAAATATTAAGAAGCCAGATTTTATCCCCAACAGTAGGGATGAGTGTGCGTGCATCTTTGCTTGTCACCGGCCAGGTAAATGGAGTTACCCTCTTGTAGAAGCTTTCTTATTTAACCGGTTAACAAGCAACCATCCATAGAAAAACACATCTATACACCTCCAATGAGCAACACCACTGACTGATTCTTTTCACCACCATCACAAACCAAACTTCTACCATTGCCCCAGGTTCAACAACATTCGTACATTTGACACCATGCAGGACCTCTATGATGAATTGTGGGGAAAATAGCTAGATGTTATCAAAGAATGCACATTCTCCATTTCTGCACCACAATACGGCTTCCGTCCAGGATACATGGTCGACCTTAAGGAGACAGGAAATAAGACCTTTCCAGATCTGGTGTTCACATTTGGGAAGAATGAGAAAGTGTTCAAGGTGCTCAAGGTTAGGTCAAAGCTCCCTTGTAGAAGGAATCAACTTCTCATATATCAAGAATTTGAGACAATTGAAAACAAACTATTGAAGGTCGAGTTGGATAAATAGACAGACATTGACTCCTAGACTGGGATACCAGCAGAAAACTTGAACCTAGATTACAAAATAGCTGGTCAACCCAATTGAGGTGCATAGTATTTGTGTTAATCCTGTTCCGACCCCCCCCCTGACTAATAGAAAGGAAAACCGTTTTTTCTTTCTTACCTCCTAGTGGGCAGCATTCTGGCAGGTCAACCAACTGCTTTTTGCATTAGTGACAGGGTGTGCTATTTGTTTGATAGCGATTCAAGCAGCAGTGATACTGATGCCAATTACCTGTTCCACCTCCCAGAGGATCAAAAGCAGGCACTTTGGATCCTGACAGATGTGGCACTTGTAGATGCAAGCTGGAATAGGACAGACCACGGTTGGTTTGTAGTACTGGCGTCCTCGCTAGCCAAGATACGAGGTTCACGCCAGTGGGCAAAGGATAGGAATGTTGGGTCATGTTATATGAGCAACTGGGAATGGGATGAGATTGTAGCTGCTTTCAAGTACTAGTTCATTCTTCCTGCTAAGCAAAACACCAGCTGACCAAACTGTCTTGTCATAGTCTAGCAAAGTCCAAGCCACCTACTCCATGCCAAATGGCAATGCTCTTCACAACCTTCACATATTTGTGACCCATTGCGAGGACCTGCTTACAGTCAATCGATGTGAGCAATAACAGTGCCTATAATCATAAGCTCAAAGTCTACCTTGAGGAAATACATCATGAAATAACTACATTCTTTTCGCAGGGGGGTGTCCAAATGGTAGACAGTGTACATCAACTCGGTTCACATAGGATAACTATCATGGAACCTAGTGGTAATAGGCTGTCGAGTAAAGCTCAAATCACTTCGAGATGGATTGCCCACAAGGTCTTTGAGAAGGTACAGATGAAGTCACAACTGAGTTGCTTTGAGCTCTACAAAAGCCTCACCTGCAATGATCCGCTCCTAAGTGTGGCTGGCTGGTCTTTCGAGAGATATGCACATGAATAGTTTGGAAAGGTCAGATCTTTTGAGGCTGATGCACTTCTAATCAAAGACAACAACACCCACCTCAAATTCATGACATATGAGTCCAAATCCCGCAATTATTTCATGGATGCCAACAACTTAGCCACACAGGTTCGAGTGGAGGGTGGCTAGGGTATCGAACGAGATGCGATAGGAAAACATTTCCTACCTTATAACGCCAACTTTGAATCGGTTGATGGACTTGTGTTTAGTAATTTGCCCACATTGATTCTATTGCAAATCACCATCGCCAAGAGTCAGGATATCAAACTATGTGTGGTGAAGAAGCTTTGCCAATCATTGCCAGCTATCAAAAATATACACATTATATCCATCATCCCGGAAGACTGCATCAGTCAATACTCGAGCATTCAGAGTGTGCCAGAAGCTAGAGATGTTAAGCCAAGGGCGATGAACTGATGATCACCCAGTTTTGACTAGTTCTCACAGAGGAGATAATGCAATCGATGGCTGTTGATGGGACTTTGAAGGTGCGGGATGAGGGTGCGAGTGCTGATGAAAGTGGTAGTAGAGACCATGATCGGGGAGATATGGCACCGTGTAGCACACAATAAGGGGTAGAGGCTAGTTTGTGTTGCACATTTTTTGTATGGATGGCAATAGGCTTAGTCTTCGGTTAGCAAGGGTGACTTCTGTTTGAGGTTCATGCAGCATTCGTGTTTTGGGGAAAATGCTTTGGCAATTACCCCTTTCCCTTTTTCACCATGCCTGGTACCATTTAAAGCACTCCTCCTTCCTTTTCTCTTCTTTATCCTTCAGGAGACATAACCACTGTAAGAGAGGATATATTTTTTGTAAACAGTAAAGCATAAAATTCACCTATGAG
>ML120744.1:0-15126 GCA_003788595.2 Choiromyces venosus 120613-1
AAAATGCGAACCCATTGGTTGTGACAACCGTTACAGAGGCAGATATAATCGATACCCATTTGGCACTGTGTAACTAACCTGGCTGTTGCCTCGGTTGCCTCCCAACCTGGTGTTTGCATTTTTCGACACCTGCGGATAATGAAAACTTTTTTCTCCGACATTTTAACATCTGGAAAGTCCCCCTTTTTTTTCTATTTTACTTTTTCTTCTTTTTTTCCCACTATTTGTGTCCGCTGCCCATCTTGTGGGCGGCCTATCTGACATCTCAGTAATGTGTGAGTGGTTGATATACACTAGAACTCGGACTTCCACCTCCGTAGAATCATTGTCACTCTTTTTTTCTTTCTCACCAGCTCATCTCTCGCGCGTATTCATATGCGCTCTGCAGCAGACTGAAAATTTGACATTTTCTAAAACCGTCAAAGGGGTATTGTCAGTGTGGGGAATGAGCATACTTGGTGCTTTTGAAATTTCAACTTAACAATACGAAGCGAACTGGCCCGGAGTAGGCCGCATTGCAATACACAAATCTTTCAGGGCCCAGGATCGGCGAAACATCGGGTATGGTCGGATATTCAATAAAGCTTGTTTTCGCTCATAGAGATGTCTATAATGGACAAGCCCAGACAGATTCATTATGTTAGAGAGATCATACGGTATTAAATTCCAATCTATGATTGCAAAATCTTTTTCAAAAACCTTTGCGCTCAGATGGAAAAAATATTAGCAAGCGTTTTGGACTACCATATCCTACTATACAGTACCTCTGCGATGGATTTTTCAAAATCTTCGCAGCTATAATCTCTTGAACCAAAATGAACTGACTGATTATCACTGGTGCTTTCACCATTTTTACCGCCAGCCTTGTCAAATCCTTCGAATGCGCCCCCATGCACGATGCCCAAAGTCGAATAGCCCACCAGTATTTTTTCCCTTCTCTTCGCTGTTTATGCGCCATCAGGTAGGATAGTTATTAGATCAACTCTAAGGTAAGGCTGCGTGTTTCAACGTGAAGATATGGCGGTGTCCTGGTGAGTGAAAGGGGAGTGATAGGAAAAGGTCTGTATCAAGGGCGTGGTTGATCAAGCCTATTCGCTTACTGGACCAGTATTTTTCGGAAGCTCAAAATTTGCGTTTTCAGAAATTCCGCTGATGGTGGGAAATGCGCATATGCTGTCGGCCGCAGGAGAATACATTAGTCGAGTACAGTGCAGTCCGGAGGCTGTTGCTCTTGTGTCACTTATGCCATTGTACAGTAAAGCTACCCCCATCCACACCAATGCTTGCTGTTGTCCATATATCGACTGCAGCATAGCCAATTACATTGCCCGAGCCTGCAGTGAACAGAATATGAGGTGGAATTGCTTTTCTTTTCATTTTTTTTTTTTGAATTCTCCCGGCCTTTCTTCAGCCGGACGGCCAAGGCTGCTGATTTCTGATTTCTAAGTTCTAGCTTTCGTTGCTACACCCTTTTACTCATTCTTATCACAGCAAAACCCCAATCCCCATGGTACCCGGGCACCGCTAGCTGTGATCATACCCTGCAACTGTCGCGGAATAAGAGACTTATTCATCTCAACATCCAAGATTGGGCCTCATTCCATCATATCTCGTATTGTTGACTTATTTCAGGACTTGCGACCGCATCGGATTCAACGATTACGATAAGCGATAAGTAAGCCATCATTATTGAACAAGCTAGCTACCTCTAGTTATTGTCACACCCAACCTTAAAAGCAGACTCATAGCAAGTCAAATATAGTGTTATCTGTGATGGATCAGTGGGTATCCCGATTAATTTACCGTCTCAATGTCAAAGCAGCGAATCACTATCCGACTAACAATCTTGTAAGGATTACCAAAATCTAGTCTAATAATAACGGAAGCCTGAGCGGAAATAAGGGGGATAATAACATCCTCGGTAATGATAATGTTCGCGGGGACATGCATGTGGGCCACAATGTTACCAATTTCCTATTCATCAATCAAGGGGGTCCGTCGAGAGCTAAAGACGGAGGTATCATCACTTTTCTCCGTAGGTTTCTAGCAAAGAGCTAACATGCTATCAGAACTGAAAGGGGCATCTAGGCCGTATTGGATAGTTCCTTACAGTGGGGATAAGACGTTTATGGGCTGCAACAGCATCATTGAGTCAGTAAAGGGGCATTGCAAAAGTATGGATCATAACCGTGTGGCGCTCCAGGGGTTAGGGGGTTCTGGGTATCTATTTAATATTTCATCATTAGGAGGATGTACTAACCTGGCTTAGGAAAACACAGATTGCCCTCGAATACGTTTATCAGAGCGCCCAGAAGAGCGGTTGTGATGTTTTCTGGGTAAACGGGAGTGGGGTGGTAAAGTTTAGTCACGGATTCAGGACTATTGCACAGAAAGTTCAGATTCCTCGGGCTAGTGCTGAAACAAGTGAAGAGGGATTCTTGTCGAGTATGAAGGCATGGTTCAAAAGCCCTGATAGTAGTAACTGGATCCTGGTTATCGACAACGTGGACAACGAGGACGACTTTCTTAGCAACAACAGTCCTATCGCGAAGCTGGTGCCTCAGGGCAACAAGGGGACAGTTATATTTACGACCAGATCTCTAAAGGTTGCGCGTCGGCAGGAGTGTGCGGTTATCAAGGTCGAGAATATGGCGGGGGAAGAAGCATGGGAGTTGTTTTCAAAACGTTTTCGCGACTGGGATAGTTTGGAAGATGAAGAACAAAAAATTGTCCCCATGATCCTTGACTCACTGGATTACCTACCACTGGCTGTGGTGGGTGCGGCAGCTTTTATGACCGAGACCACAACATGCCCTTCGGAATATTGGTCCATTTTCCAGACGGGCGATAGAGGAAGGAAAAAGCTACTTTCGAGGGAGTTTTCCGACATCCGACGAGAGGCCGATGTGACCGAAAGTATACTGAGCACGTACTTTATCATGTTTGAGCGAATAGCAAAACAGGTGCCCACAGCGGCGCGGCTTCTCCGGTTGATTGCCTTCTTCGATCGTCAAAACATACCAGAGGTGTTGTTGAGTCAATGTGGCTTGGAAGGGATAGATGATTCCCTTGAATTTCGTGAGGCTATTGGAAATCTATTGGGGTTCTCGTTAGTTACGGATGTCAAGCGCGAAGGCAAGCGGTTTTACGAGCTTCATCGCTTGGTCCAACTTTCTATCCATGCGTACTTATCACCAGAGGAGCTAGATCACTGAAAGGCCGCGGCACTTGGAGTGGTTTCTCGCTTGTTCCCCCAGGATCAAATCGAGTGGTGATATAGTAGTTCTGCTGCTGCATACGTTCCCCATGCACTTGCGGTCACCAAAGATTTAACCGATTCCATTGCTGAAAGCCTTGGTTTTTTGATGGGAAAGTACTTTTTCGACACCGGCTCCTACGGTGAGGCAGAGATACAGCTCCGCCAATGTATTGCGCTTCGAGACCCGGATACGACTCACGACCGGGATGAGGAATATTGGGCTAGGATTCTGCTATTGGCGAGCGTGAGCAGGTGCCAGGGACGACTAATGGAAGCTGAGGAAATGCTTCGCAAGGAACTTAGCGATATCGAGGAGGATCTTGGACCAGATCACCCACAGACTCTAGCTTGTGTCAATGATCTTGCTAAGGTACTGGGAGACCTAGGATGCTATGACGAATCAGCAAGGATGTTTCGAGTTGCACTGGAGGGCAGAGAGAAGGCTCTTGGCCTCGGCCACCCTGACACCCTAAAGAGTGTCAGCAATCTGAGTTGGGTTCTGCTGGACTTAGGAAGCTACCACAAATCAGAGAGGATGGTACGGCGTGCTGTTGAGGGGGGAGCAAAGGTTCTTGGACCGGACCACCCCAACACCCTAAAGAGTGTCGGCCATCTGGGTATTGCGCTGTATGACCTAGGGAGGTATGGCGAATCAGAGATGATGTTACGGCGTGCACTGGAGGGAAAAGAGAAGGTTCTTGGACCAGACCACCCCATCACCCTTAAAGGTGTCCTTAACCTGGCTTTAGTCCTAAAAGACCTAGGGACGTACGGCGAATCAGAGACGATGTTACGGCGTGCACTGGAGGGGCTTGAGAAGGTTCTTGGACCAGACCACCCCACCACCCTTAACAATGTCCATAACCTGGCTTTAGTCCTACGAGCCCTAGGAAGGTACAGCGAAGCAGAGATGATGTTACGGCGTGCACTGGAGGGGGAAGAGAAGGTTCTTGGACCAGACCACCCCGCCACCCTTCGCCGTGTCCATAACCTGGCTTTAGTGCTACAAGACCTAGGGAGGGACAGCAAATCAGATGCGCTGATGCGGCGTGCACTGGAGGGGTTCGAGAATGTTCTGGGACCAGACTACCCCGACACCCTAGGAAGTACCAATAACCTGGCTTTAGTGCCACAAGACCTAGGGAGGTACAGCGAATCAGAGGCGCTGATGCGGTGTGCACTGGAGGGGTTCGAGAAGGTTCTGGGACCAGACCACCCAGGCACCCATACAAGTGTCTGCAATCTGGCTACGGTTCTGGAGGACCAAGGAAAGTACGATGAATCTGAGGTGATGTGGCGACGTGTACTCGAAGCTCGAGAGAAAGCACTTGGTCCGGAGCACTCTAAAGTCTATAATGCCCTCGAGCGTTTAGCTGGTCTCTATGAAAAACAGAGGAAATATTCTCAAGCCGAAGAAGCTTATGAACGAACCTGCACGGGATTCTCCAGAACTCTGGGCGAACAACATCCCACCACCTTGGAATGTATCAGTAAGTTGACGGAGTTACGAGAGATAAAATCAGCTACTGAGAGGACTAGTGCGATTGACATGGAAGTGGTTGTTAACGATGTCGATAACCGGCGCTAACTTCATGATCGCTTTAGGAAGTTCATAGGGCTTCGAGGGAGAAGAGGCATTGGTGATGGGACATCGGGGAAAAGGCTGTAGAACGTCGGGAGAGGGATTCAGTCGATTTGAGTTGGTCGAAATTATAACAGAACGTGAAGAAGTGAGGGTACAGCGATAGGCAGCGGTTGTTTTGTGAATTTTGGTAAAATCTGGGCCTGTTTGGTAATGTTGGGTTGTTTGTAATTATTAGCACTCGCTCTTGGCGCAGCCGGGTATATAAGCGGAGTCACGTCTTGCGCTTATTGTTATCCGTGAACCTAATTATTAGAATTAAAATTAGGATAAGGAGGGGAGTGGGCAATTGTACAATGAAATATATATGGTCCTAAATGTCATTCAACTCGTGGTTTGCACAATCGGAAGTTGAGACATCCCATAAACCTTTATATATAAGCACCATCCTTTCATCCTCTCGGGGTTCCAGGCCGGGTAGTGTTGTATAAGAGACGTGCCATTGCCCGACCAGAAATCTCTGCACATGTAGATTGCCAACGCAAACCAGAACACCGATAAGAAAGATCTGGAGTACCTCCTACCCGAAGAATCCTCGTGTGTCTATATCTCCACTAACACATGTAGTCTTCCAAGCTATCCACCTCACATATGATACATTTCCAAAATCTACACAATCTCGATACTACCAATGACTTTTCGATTGTAACTCGCGTCCCGATGCACGAGTTCCGCACTCCACGACAGCACAAACTAGGCCCTCATGGTGGGTTACTCGGTTTGTTAATGTGTGAAGGGGATCTATCACGGTATTAGGGGGGGCTTTTAGATTGTTTTACCACTCATACTTTGTGCCATACAGGTTGGCAACACCGCTAGTTCAAGGGCTTGAAAACGTGCAAAGAGATAGGTGGTCCGAATGTGTGTTAAAAATGGGCTGATATGGTTTCTGAAGGAGGGGAGGGATGGGGACAAGCCAGGAATAGTGCGAGTAGAGGATGAGAATGGCAATGAGACATGATGTTGGTAGTATGTGAGTACTCGTCCCTTGTTTGATTCTGTCGCCATGTACTTGTTAGAGCGTTATACTGGAGAAGGAAATGTCTCCAAGTTCCTTACCAGACTCCTGGGAAGTCACAAAAATCTATACTCCTTGTGTAGCCTGTGATTAGTGTTATACTCATTTCTCCCCGATCTCCGATTCTTCTCCGGTGATGGTTTTTATGCTAAAAAGTTGTGAAATTCGGGAACAAACGAAGGGGTGCCGCGTTATTTGGAGAGAATGGAAATGGAGCTAGGCCGGGCAAACGAAGTGTGGCTCCATAGGCGAGCTGGATTTACGAGAATATTGCTTCATAAAGTTAAATTTTGGTGATAATTTGTCACAAAGCCTTGTTTTATCAAATTTTTCCGTTTTTCGAGGGTAGAGGTTACCGGTGTGGGAGTGCTGTAACCTAGCTTTCCATTCTTTCTAGCCCGGGGGTATGACGCCCCGTTTCTACGAACTAAATCATAATCTAGCTAAACCGGCATGAGATACTCCCCCCAGCCAAGGGCCCCCTGAAAGAAATCCACCTCCTGGCCACCTGCCACAAAACAAACATTAACAGCCCGCTCGCTGTCTCGCTAACCCTCCAACACAAAAAGAAACCCTCCCCGGCAGCCGACCGAGGCCGCCGCCTCCCCCAAAAGTAACCGAAAAAAGCCCCAATTACTGCATAGTCGTAGAAACTCCCCCCAACCCGATGGTTTTCCGCCGTGACCGCTGGGACTCCCGGGTCATAACCCAGGTTCGCGCTGGCTTAAGATGGTCGAAACCCCACGACAGCCGAGGGGGTGGGAAGGCCTAAGGCCGTCCCGCGGTTTCGTGGGCCGCACGGATTTTTTCCAATAGCAAAGGTCCATCCAAGAGAGGAGAAGGGGTATCAGGTTGTTAGCCGCCCAGTCGCAAGGGCTGCTTCGCGAGCAGTCGTGCCAAGTCGACAAGAGGGAGGCAAGGTTAGCGGTTGCCTGGGAGGCCAGGACTTCCGATTTTGTGTTACCACACCAAGGCTGCCGGGATACGCCGACAGAAGTTCCGAGGTGTGGGTCGTGGGTTTGGGGGTCAAAGCCATCCCCCCAAGGGAGGAGGTGAAGACACCCCGCGGATTTGGGTTGCCTGGGGGTTGCCCAGGACTTACAATAGCGTTGCCTAGGAGAAATAAAAAACTCAACTCCTAGGTCTTATTTGCCGAAAGGCGGTAGTGGGTCCCTAAAGAGGGCGTCTGGAACAATCGCAAAAAGGAATGAAAGGCTATCGGAATCGTGTTCGTGTCTGTACTAGGTGGTGTCGATAAAGAAGGTATGGACTCGGGCCTCGAGAGGCTCCTCGAACCGCGAACTGTAGTCCCAGCCGTGTGCCAAAGCAAAAAAGAATGTGGTTCCAGAAAGGGGTGCCTGTAGAAGGCGAAAAAAAACATTGGTGCCCTAAAAAGAGCTCGTATCATGTGTGCCGTATCAATAGGCGAGTACCAAGGAAAAACCGGGCCCAAGGGGTGTCGAATAGAGAGCAAAACACCTAAGAGTAACCTCTTGTAACCGAGGGTAAGAATAAAGACTTTGAAGCCATCGTGAAATCGCTCAAAGGGCATTGATTGGGTGATCCCCCCTGCTCCTAGTGGGAGTGCTCGATGGCTTTCCCGGAGTTGGATGGTGGTCTGACCAGGCGCACTTGTGAGGGATAAGTGTAGTCGTGACCCGCTCACTATACCGGGAGATTGGAAGGGTAGACTTGCCCCCGGATAGATACGGTGTAACGCTGCCAATAGGCGATAAAGGGAACACACAAGAAAGCTAAGCCCAATAGAAGTGAAGTGATGATTAAATTGACCGTTGAAGGAAGGTATGGTTGCACTTATCTAACTAAGGAAACACGAAAGTGCGTTATCCCATAGCCTGGTGAGACATGCATAATCGAGACACTCCTAAAATAGTAACCTCCATGATAGAATTAGTAAGCTGATAGGGAACGTCATATGTAGTTTTGATTTGGATACTACAAGCAAAATTGAGACTTCATCTTCATTCTCCCTTCTTAAAAAATGATATTCTTGATTTATTTCCAAAACGAAATGCCGACCAGGAAGCAAGATAATGCAACAAAAGATGGTCAATGCAGCAAGATTGAAAACTTACCTGAACCTCCTGAATTTGACTATCTTAAATCTCCATTTCCTGAGCACGAAGGCTTTCCCACATTCCCAGCCGATTTCCCAACCAACCCAACACCAAGCCAGATCTTTGGCTTGTTTTTCGATGACAAAATACTAGATACGATAGTTAGCAACACAAATGCCTATGTGGAGGAGAAATTACCTTTACTTCGATCAAAGCAAGAGTTTAGTTTTGTACAAAGCTGGGTACCGCTGAAAGCTCCTGAACTCCGAATTTTTATTGCCATTCAAATCTATATGGGAATCGTTAAATGTCCCAATATAGAGATGTATTGGGAACCAGAATTAAAGTATGCTCCTTTTAGATGCATGTCGCTTGTCCATTTCCAACAAATTAAATGATTTTACCATCTTTCTCCACCAAATCGTACCCTTGATAAACAATACTGGTACCGCAAGCTTGAGCCAGTAGCATCCTCACTTCGTCAAAAGTTTCCAAATTTTTATTTCCCCTTGACCAATTTGTCCTA
Organism: Choiromyces venosus 120613-1; assembly: GCA_003788595.2. Lineage (NCBI taxonomy): Eukaryota > Fungi > Ascomycota > Pezizomycetes > Pezizales > Tuberaceae > Choiromyces > Choiromyces venosus. The sequence goes on from ML120744.1 coordinate 8,524, forward strand.
CAATGAGATGATGGTTTCTTTTGAAGGAAGGAGTATGCATATTGTCAAGCAGCCTCATAAACCAATTTACCATGGTTATAAAATTTGGGGATTATGTGATCATGGTTACAAGCTTCTCCTCCTCAATTTTCCGGACCCCGCTTTTCACCTTCCTTTTTAGGAAGGTGGTTACGGGGTAAAACACCAAATCCACTCTCACGATCCCCCAATGCTGAACTTCGGAGCTTCATAGGCTTGGGCATCAATCCTGTCGTGGGATAAAAACACATCCTTCCTCCCTTAGTCACTTTACTAAGTGCGGCTAAGACTACTCCATCCTTCCTTAGTGGCCTCTCGCCTATACTATGAGAAGTAAAAACTATTACCTCCGGTCTACACACCCTCCTTTTGACCGGTTGTCAATACCTCCTACCTGGTCAGTCTATCTGGCTGGTTATTAATCTCCTCCTGGGGGCCTGCACCCAGGCTGTGCCCTCATTACTGTCATAAAGGTTCCTTGGACCCTTCAAACAAGGATAAGGGTTCTCCATGTACCCTCACACTCTACTCTTGAGGCTGGGATGTTGGAAAAACTGGGATATTTGTTTTTATCATTTCTTTCCTTTGTTTTGGTGTCTACTGGTGGTGCTTTCTTTTTTGCTGTCTTTCCCTTTGTATGATGATTCTTCCGGAGTGAAGATCCCTCTGGTTGCCTTCGGGCCACGAGTTTTCATTGCTTGCCTGGTTGTGAGAAAGCTGGGTGATTGGAATGAGGGTTTATCTCACTGCGTAACCCCTAAGTGTTGGGGAGCGTCCGAGGAGGAGGAAGATGATTGGTCAGAGGGGGGGTGGTGGACTTGAGGGCATTGGACAGGGTTGGGATGCGTTTCTTTTGTTAGTGCTTTGGGCCTTTATGCCATACCTTATGGTGAATGCGACTGTGCCTGAGAAAGAAAAAAAAAAAAAAAAAAATGTGATCATGGTTATACTTGGGCATTTTTATTCTATTCTGGGATGGTTGGAAATGAAGTAAGTGAGATGACATTGCGGACAAAAATGTATGCCAACCTAGATATGGAAATGGGGATGAAAGTTTTTAAGGTTAGCGAAGGAGAGAGGAGGACGAGGTGTTTAGAGCAACTTCAATTTTCTTCCACTTATCATGCAGTTTGCACGTTGGTTTTTTTACTCCCTTTTGAAACGTATCGGTTCAACATTTACCTGGATAATCTTTTTACTACAATCCCACTCTTTCGCTATCTACGAATGCATGGCATAGGAGCAGCAGGCACAACCCAGCCTGGAAGACCTGAATTTCCTGTTGAGTTGGATGTTTCAAAGCCAATTGCAAGAACTGTTTTGGAGTGGAATCATCTTAGTGGAGTGGTAGTGGATGATGTCTGCGTGGTTTTATGGCATGATAATAATACTGTTTTACTGCTTACTACAATCCATGATATACGAAATCTGGCACTAAGTACAAGAAAAAAACCAGCCACAACAAGCACTAATGCAAGAGTGGTACGGAGGATATTTACAGAGAAAGAAAACGAAAAGCTTCTCCTCATACCTGAATTGATAGTTGATTACAACTTTTTGATGGGAGGAGTTGATATCTCTGATCAACTTTGTACTAGTTATACCACTCACCAGAAGTGTTGGCGAAATTCGCTTGCTTTGTAGTTTTGGCTGCTCGATATCACATTAGTCAATTTCTATTTTCTTCACAAGAAAGTCACCAACAGAAGCAACAATACCCTTAGTCAACTTACCTTTCAGCAGAAGTTAGTTGATGAGTTATTAACTGAAGGCTGGAGTGCACTTCATCCTCAGTCAACTCCACGGCTCCCACATTATACTTCAAAAATTACACGAAATACAAAACTTCCGCCCTTCTTCCTCCGAAATCCACTTTTACAACCTCATGAAAGACAAGTCAACTATGCAAATCACCATCAATGCTAGTTATGCAGGTATAAAAAAATGATTTGTCAAAATCATAATGGAGGAAAGGATACTAGGGGAGAAAAAGGTATTCATGGTGGAAAGGATGTCAGTGGAGGAAAAGGTGTCCGAAGTGAAGGCATTCTTTTGGCCATAAATTCAGGTCAAAAAGCACGGAAACTTTATGATCTTGATGTTGTTAAGACCGCTGTATGGTGTGCTACTTGTTGCTTACCACTTTGTGATAATCATGGATGTTTTAAGGAGTTTCATCATTTATGATTATGTATTGGCAGTTTTTCAGTTATTGCTTTTATTCCTTTTTTGATTTTTTTTTTTGATATTAGCAATGATACACTAATCCCAAACTAATCCCAAAGAGGTCAAAACCAAGACGTAATTTGTGCTATATTTAGAGTGTCCTGATTATGCATGTCTCACCAGGCCATGGGATAAGCAGAAAACTCTGCACGCCAAGCTCTCTACTAGTGGGCAAGTCACAGTGGGAGAAAATTTTCCACGAGACTGCCCAACTACCCTATGCTATCGCCCTAGTCCACACCGGTAAAGGTTTACTCTCACCGGCATGTTGAGCCACGCTTCGCTTGGGTGCCCTACCGTAGTTCCATTTCCATTCTCCCCGAATACCGTATAATCTGCCGATAGTCAGATTGGTGCTAGAGTAGATTTTTTTTCAACCTGCCCAATCGCTGCTCTCTACTTGCTGGTTCATTTGCTATGCCGACAGTCCACAACCCTAACCCTGTCCTACGAGAAGAAAAAGAGGAAATGAATGGGTGACAAGTGTAAACCATATGCGAGAGGTTTTGGTAGAGGAGTGGAATCATGTTGCTATCGCTGAAATAAATAAAGAGATACAGAGGCTTCCTACTGTCATAATAATAATAATAATAATAATAATAAATCTGGTTTTCCCAATTATTCTCGCTATAAGTGCTTACAAATCCATGTTCGCCACGAACATTCCCCATGCACTTGCAGTAACTACATTTTCAACCGGTTCCATTTGCCAACAGTTTCATTTCTTCCTTGTTTTGTTCTTGAATAGGAATCCTGTTATCATTGTGCTCGTTCGGAATTTATTACCTAAAAATTCACTAACAATTTTATAAATTTGTGTTTACTGGCGCGGCCGATAGATATATCCGTCACGTGGAACTGATAATCAAAATCTGGGAGTCTACAGAATCGGGGAATTGATAGAGAACAGGCTTATGTACCAAAAGAAAAGTGAAATAGGGAAAGAAATACAGTAGTCATAGAAATCTAAATAACAACATACTTAACCATGATAATTGCCCCCTCCCGGGACATTTATACAACGTTGCATTGCTTTCGGAAGCCTAAGAATCTTCTTGTTTATCTCCTCAATTGTGATCTTATCCCACTCTCCATAAAGTACGTCCTTCATACGAGTAATAGTTGTGAGGGTACTTGAATAGCTAATACATCTTCGTTAGTACTCTATGGCGAACCGTGCGGTATCGTGGGCAACGGCCAGCGCCCCGTGGGTTAGGGTTGCCAAGAGTCCGCATAGCAAGCGAGGCTCATGTTTGCCAGAGTAAAAATATATTAGTCAGCATCTGCAACAGAGTGTTGGTGCCCCAAAAGTGAATGATAGAAATCCTAAATCTGAGTTATTGGGAGCTGTGCTCGAAGCAATGGCTGCGGAAACCAAACAATACTCCAGGATATGAGTCCCGTAGCTGCGATGTAATTACCTTCCCTCTCTACGCGAGGGCCAAGTGCTCGAACTTCCAACTTCCAACCTTCTCTTTTGGGCGGAGCGCCATGTTGTGCTTATCCGAGGGGTTTCCTCTATAGGCCAGCCTATACGAGAAACTTCCGGTATACGTTGGGAGATAAGTCGATAAGAAAACTTCTTAAACAAACTGCGTCTGGTGTAATTCCCCTCTGGGCCAAGTCATGGAAATACGCTCGAATTTCAACTATTAAAAATTCCACTCTGTTGGTCAAACTTCGCGTGGCAAACAAAAACAAAGCTTCGTTCAGCCTGCTTTCCAATTTATTTTGTTAAATAGGGTTTTCCGGCAATTCGGTTTCTTGCATCGCAATTTCAAGTGATTAACGTCCTTACACCCCCGACGAGGTTGCACCCAACGTGAGATTTCTGACTAATAATTCGCTGATCACTCTGAGAGTTGCCTTTAGAAGAAAAGAATCTCGCGAGTGGTACTGTACAAGGACGTTATTCAACACCTGACTACATGTGATCACAAATTGTTATGCGACATCTAAGAGTCGGTCAACAAAGTGCTGAACAAACCAAAAAATGAAAAATTTGAAAAATTTGAAACTCGAATTAACAAATGCCCATAGTCGAGGCCTCTTCATACTTCTTACAGTAAGATATGCCAATGAACTTCTAGCTTATTGAGGTCTCTGGCCATGAGAGCCGATGCTAACACAGGACTAGACCAAGGGAATCACTCAATCGTAGATCTAGTGATATCAATCTTGTTACAGTCTTACCGCCCCTTGTTCGGCAATATCAGATCATTTATCACAAATGTTGCAGAATTGCCGGTGCGATGCAACCTCAGGAAAAGTTGCCACCCTGGAAGCGCTGTTACTTCTTTAAACAGAGAGAAATTAGGAGATATTCAAAGTCCTTTCACTCCTCACGAGATTGCACCCTCGCGAACCTTTTTTATTCCAAAGGCAGCTTTCTCAGAGTGATCAGGTATTTATTAGTCAGGAATCTTGCGATGGGTGCAATATCGTCAGGTGTCTGAGGGCGTTAATAGTCACCTTTTCAACGAGTTAAACCGAGTGCAACGTGATGACTTGGCCCATACTGGAATTCCACTATAGGCCGCCTTTCCGAGGGGTTTTCAAATCGCCTTATCGCCCAATCCACACCGGAAGTTGGCCTGTAGAGGAAACTTCTTGGATAACAAAACTTCACTTATGGGCTAAGTTACAACACATGTTAGGGCATTTGTGAGATGGAAATAGTATATTGTGGAACTCGGCACGTCAAGACAAACCGCAACCGGCTGCAGCAAGAGGCGCGGCGGAAATTGATTTCAATAGATGATAAAATGCAGTAAGGATATGTCAAGCGATTGCCTATGACGGTGGGGGTTTTGGGCGGTACAGTATACTATCAGACATGTTACAACAGAAATAACGTACCTGAGGGCATACCGAAAAATACGGCGCAACGAAAAATGAAGAGTTTGGTAGGGATCAGCGAAAAATGATAGGCGGTGGAAGCCTTGCTCTTCACCAAATTTTTCGTTGTGCTGTATTTTTCGGTGTGCCCTCAGGTACTGTACGTTATTATAGAATGGATAGACATCGGTGAGATATCTGACAAGGGTAAAAGGTTGGGTGAATGTCTGGAAAGATCAGGGGGTGAGGAGTGACCTGGATGGATGCGAGATTGGAGCCCTCCGGAAAATTCGGTTGTGGTGGATTTAAGGTTTCGGTCCATGTTCGGGTGGTGAAGCGAGTTCAGGTTAGGGCTACCAATACTTTCCCATAATGGCAGTTGTCCACTGTTAGCTTGGTTTAGACTCGGTAAAAGTCTCCCGATTTACACAATGCTGCCAGAAGGGACAGATTACCCCATTCCGAACTTGGATAGCTCACACCACAAAAATGACTAGACTAGAAAGAGTGCGGTCGCAGCTTGCTACCATGGACAGAGGGCCAAAAAATCCAGTAAAGTTGTCCAGTATGGTGCATGATCGGGGATGGAGAGTCAGGTTTTAGCGGTGAATAGTTTCACTAAGCATTGGAACTTTGCATGAGACGTTGATCTGGATGTAAGAAATGCCGGAGCGTGAAGTGCGACTGTAGAGACAGGCAAGGTGTGCTACGAAAATAAGTAGAGAGAAGTTGAAATGGTGCCAAAGAGGCTCCGACAATGAGATTCAGCCCCCACGAGAGGTGAGTTCAATGGGTGGGAACTCGAAGTTTTCGCAAGGTCAACGTGGTCTCGTAAAAATTCGCGTTCTCGAATACCGTAAAATCTCGTCGTTAATGAACTGGCCTGGACTAGGACAGTTTGCAATCGGCGAAGTTTCTGAAATCGATGATAGGACAAATATCTCTTCTTTTCAAAAATTCCCAAGAGCTTAGTTTTCTTAGTACTGGAGATTCTGAAAAGTCCTAGTCCAGGCCAGTTCATTAACGACGAGATTTTACGATACAAGGGTGCATATCTCGGTCTTTGTATCAGCTTATCAGCGGCAATACCATTTGCACTACAGTAAACAGCATTATTACACTCGGTTTGGTTCACCATTTTTAGCGCCAGCCTCGTCAAACATAATGCGCAGTACAAATCACTAGTTGCTATTGGAAATCTTTCGAATGCGCCCCCATGCACAACGCTGAAAGTCGGTGAACCCATATGTATCTTTTTCTTTCTTCTCGCTGTTTGTGCGCCATCAGGTAGGATAGTTATTTGATCAACTCTCAGGTAAGGCTGGGGGTGTGTGTGTTTCAAGGTGAAGATATCGCGGTTCCCTATTGAGAGAAAGGTGAGCAATAGGAAAAGGTCTCTACTAAGGGCAGGGCAGGTCAAGCCTATTCGCTTGCTGGGCTGGTGCTATTCCAAAGCTCAAGATATGCGCTTTCTGATATTCTAGATAATAGGTTGACGGAAAATGCGCATATGCTGTCAGT
>ML120747.1:0-14921 GCA_003788595.2 Choiromyces venosus 120613-1
CATACACAAGACGAAACAAGCATACCCGTTCTCCCTTCACTGTTGAACGATTGTCTACGCCGATTCGTCACCAAAAACTCTCTTCTCTTCCTGCTTTTTCGCTACCACCGGTAGCCCTAACACCCTTGCTCGCTTCGCTTGCTCGGGTCCTAACCCTAACCCTAACCAACCTCAACGGTGGCGCCCAAGAGGTGGTGCCACTGCGGCTGGTGTGGCGTAAGTGTGGCTTCGTGGTGTTGTGGTTGTGGCGTTGTGGCTGATCACGTGAGTGGCTGGCTGTGGCGTTGTGGCTGTGGCGTCTGTGGCGGTATGTGGCGCAGGCACGTAACTAGTAATCACGTGACGGTGGCTTGGACTAAGGCTGAACGCTTGGCAAAATCACGTGATTCACGTGACCTTCCCGATTAGGAAGGTATTGCCCTTACCCGTTTAGGATACGCCACGCGTATTCCAATCAGGAAATGATAAAATATTTCCTATTTAGGTAAGTTTTCTACATCCGCGTTGTATTATTGAATTCGGAAACACACCCGGCGGTGATGCATGTGTCATGCATGCAATGTCAACGATCGAGAATTTTATGTGTCTTCGGATGCGTTCGGTTACTCATTTTAGACATCCTTCCGGTTCCGATGCGTACAGGGAATAAATCGGACGCGTCATACGCACCTCGCTTAGAAGACAAGGTCGCCGACACAACGAATTGACCGATTATGCAGTCAGCACACCACTTCGGGGTGTCTTTCTGCTGCGTCCCACCCACACCTACGAATTATCTTCGGATAGTTTATTGTCCCGCCACCAACGTGTCGGCGTGATAATTGTTCCGACTCCATGATCAAAAGTTCTATATAAACTGCTCGGTCGCCCAGCGTACTGAAGAGTCTTACATACATAAGACGAAACAAGCATACCAGTTCTTCCCCTCATTGTCGAACCATTGTCTACGCTGACTAGTCGCCAAAAACTACTCTTCTTCTTCCTGCCTTTTCGTTGCCGCAGTGCAACCCCTACACCTTGCTCGCTTCGCTCGCTCGGTGCCTAACCCTAACCCTAAGCACCGCACGAAAAATGAAGAAATTTTGGGAAAATGTAGAGGAAATCTAAACTGGATGACACAGAAATTTTTGTAATGAAGCGTGGGAAATTGAGTGAGATTGTGAGGGGTACTACTTTAAATACCACTTTAAATAGGGGACTAAAACTATTATAGCGCAACGAATAGTTGATGAAATGGGGTATAATTTTTTGAAAATGCAGTATAAGTTACGCGAGGATTGGGGCAGATTTGGTAGAGGTCATAGGGGGTACCGGTGTAAATACCAAGATAGTAGTGCTGGAGAGCAATAAATACTGCATAAAATAGGCCAAGAAATGAATAGAATGCAGGGAAATACTAAAATGAAAGACTCAAAAAGTTTTGCCTCAAACGGTGCATAACTGATAGACATTTTGAGGGGGTAGCTTTGGTGGGATCATGAAATCTCACTCAGTTCTGCTTCCCATGCCGCAATAATTATTTACAAAAATGTTTTGCAGGACAGGGTAAATGGTGGCAGTGTATAGAAGAATGGTATAATAATATATATATTGAAAATAGCATCACCAAAGTCCCCGAATTGAGCCAGATTACGGGGGTATCATCAGCAATAGTTTGTATGTGATCATAAAATATCACTCAATTTTCTAAGTAGACATTCACAGGTAGCATTGAAGTGAGCTATATATTCTAAAGTATGTGGTTGAATTTTCCTGAGTTTGTTAAGTTGGGGTAAGTTCACATAGTTTTGTGTTACCATAGAGGATTTCTGACCCTGAGTTTGGTTATAGAGTTCTGGCAGCGACATAAAGTGTGGGGCAAGGGTAGCTGACAAGCTGTTGTGATCGCTTGGGATGGCTGTGAACAGGTTGCAAGTATAGCCTTGGGTCCTGGAGCAGGCATTGTTGCACGACAGAGTGAAAACATGTTGTCAACAAGCCATTACTTGGGTTTGCGGGTGCATAGCTGTAGTGCATATCAAGCTCCCTCTTCTATTGCAGAAGCAGCTCTTCAGGAAAACCTGTTGCAAGACCGGGAATTGCACCTGGTAATGGCCCAACTCCTGGAACAAAGCCAAGCTGTTGCAGATGAACCCGCCACTTTCTCCCATATTCCAGCACAACAGGCGGGTGAGGTTCGTGTGAGATCAGTAGCAGTATATTTTCCAGCATTATCACATGGAGTATATTTATCAGCACTGATACCTGCTGCTCCCGATCAACTGAGAGACTCCTTGTCGATCCAGACTCCTCTGCATGAGTGGTGCTAGTCGAAGCCAGTGAGCCGGCATCCATCATCGCCACATCCCCATCATGATTGAGCTGACCACATGTCAGCAAGGATCAGTCAAGCAGCGGGTTGGGTCCTGCAGTGATCCCATGATCGGCCTTCTCTACCTCTCTTGGCTCAGACTCAGAGTCAGGACTCTGAAGTGGTGAGTGATCTTGCCCTTCTTGGTTCTGGTCATCCTCGCTGATCCCCTCCTCTTCCTGTAGATCCTCACCCTGACCACCAGATTCATCCCCTGCCGACGCACTGTGTTCCGGATTAGAATCTTGACTATCAGAGCCACCCTCATCCTCCCAGGTCACCAAATGGACTTCTTCATCATTTTCTTCTAAGTCCCTTGCGTCCTCTGTTGGTGGGTTAACTGCTCTCCCTTTCTCTTTGTCCAATTTATCATTACGCCTGTGCTTCTTTTTCGAACCAGCCACTTGTTGATGCTGTGGTGCTGGTGTTGTGACGACTTTCACTGCCTCTATCTCTCTGTGAAACCGGGTTGAGGACCGTTGCCGGAGCGGAAAAGTGACGTCAAATGCTTCTGCCGTAATCTCGATCACATCATTGTTATTGCTACTGGAGAGCCTTGCCAATATTTCCGTTACCTGCGATACATCCTCAGGCATGATTAATGGGGTTGTCTGAACACCTCACATTCCTCCCTTGGCCCGAAGTTTGACCTGATGCCGTAACGCCTGCTGGACCTGGTCGGCTGACCAGAATTTTGGAATTTGCGTCAACTTCTTCAAGAGGTGTTCTGATAGCTGTTTAGGTAGAAGGGTACTCTGGGAATCTAGCGCTGACTTCCAGTCATCTCCCCACTGCTCTATCAGCTGATTCTCATACCGAAGTTTGCGTTGCTCTGATAACTTGACTTTAGCGATCACAGGTTTCACATGCTTCTCATAGGAAATCATTTCTTGAAATGCGATCTCACCGCCATGGGAGTCTCATAATTGCTCGTCACTCACAGTGTCCCAGATGACCGGTATTGTCGAATCTGCGATCTCCTGTTGAAGTTGTAAAGTGCCCAGAACTCGCGTCATAATCTTTGCACATTCCGGCTTCGAGGAAACTTTTGTAACAAGCTTGTTGACCACCTCAGCCACCTGCTTCTGTGGTGTCGATGAGAGGCTCGTACCATAGTGCTCGAGTTCTTCACCAGTTAGTCTTTTGATCCCAGCTCTTACTTGGTATGTCAATTTAGGCATCGACGGTCCAGATGATGGGGTGTTTCCCTGCATGTCACCTGCGCTGATTGGGCTCCATTGTGGTACTATAGTCTGGATTGTTGAAGGCCCAGGGGTGGGCGGCCTCGGCTGGGGAGTTGATATCACTGCTGACTCTGCAGTTGGAATCGAATCCCCGGTCGGGTGGGTGTGTGGGCAGGGCATGTCAGGGTGACTGGAACCCCAATCGGGTGGATCGGATGGCGATCCTGAGGACACAGCAGGGGGCATATGGTGTCAGTAATGACTCGGAAATGTGCAGAATTAAGAATTCGATTTGGAAGGTAAAGTAGGCATTGTGGTTGGGGCAGAGAAGTAAATGAAGTCGATGACCGTGGTTGTAAACACAGAAATACGATTATCAGCTACCATGCCCCGATGACAAATATGCCAAGCCATACTTCTCACAATGTGTAAAATCTATGGAAAGCCTCTACTACTTGCCGATTCCACAAGTATTCGGAAATCTTGGCACGGTTTAGGTCTGGGAAATGCCAAGATTTCCGGATACTTGTGGCATCAGCAAGTACTTGCCATGTGGCTAAAAGATATAGTCGTTGCTTGCATTATTGTAGCAGGTTGCAATGAAAATGCCCACCAGAATTTGCTTATCAGTTCCACGTGATGAATATATTTATCAGCTGCACTAGTACAGCTGCCCCTACAGGATCCTCTTCATTAGGCTGAAGCGAGTTCCAACCCAAGGCAGGTTTGGTCCCCCCAGTTCAATGAATTGCGAAAGGACTCGCAAGGATAATACATGCCTCGCAGCCATCTCATGAACTGGGTCGCAAATTCAGTATTCGAAATAAGGGCGTGCCAACGATCATCACCTATCAACTATTGGACCTCACAAACAACATTAATACCACAACTACCAAACTAAGTTTTTTCAATTCTTCTAATTTTTTATTTTTTTGTTCGTTTCTTTTTTAGCTAGAGATTATCTTGCTGAATAAATAACTTCTTTTATTATTTTTCCTACAAAGAAGTCGCTATTTTCCAAAGTTGTTAGTTGATGATAAGGCATGATTGTTGATGAGAGGCAGTTGTTGTCACTAGTATTTCGCACATGTAATTTGTCCCGGAGTACTGTGCTAGGAAAACACTCGTTCTTCTTAAACTTTGTGGCAGAACCTGGTAATCAGATGATGGGTGCAGATAGTGGATTTCAAGAGTATTTACAATATCTCAGCTTTCTAGTGGCTACTATTACCTTAGTCTGGTCTTCAGTTCCCTGTCTCCGCGTGGGCATTGAGCATCATACTGTCCTCTTGCAACAAAAGTTCATGTTCATTATTCATTTGATATTTACAGTCTTGGCTATTATAGGCAACTTTGATGTTGTTCAGATTACTAAACTAAAATCTGGTACTTTTCACAATTGGGCAATCTTGATTGACATGACCTTTATCCGGCAAGTATATTCCTCTCACTGCAATACTATCAAACACCAATGAATAAGGCAGAACAACAAAGAGCTAGAAAGCTAAGAACTAGAAAGACAGGAACCTAAAAGGTAAGAACCCACAAGACAAGAACCCATAGGAAACCAGAAGGAAAAAAGAAAGTAGAAAGCCAGAAACAACAAGGAAAAGGAGGCAGAAAGATAATCCGATAGTTCTCCATGCAACGATCATTCGCTAGTCCACAATTCTCTCATTCCAACACTGAGTGGCAATTGCTCGGGGGAGGAAACCAATGCGCAATCGTTCTGCAAAAGTACGGCAGGAGGGGGGGCAGGAGGGGAGCTAACAGGGCAAGGACCGGCAACAGCAGGGGGGGAAAGTAGGTTGGGAAGTGAGGAGATGGCAGAGGGGCAGGCTACTGCAGGTACTGGGGTGCGCTCCGCCACGACTGGAAAATCCAGCAGAAAATCAAAAATACCGTCCTCGTCAAATACCATTGTTTCCTCTTCCCAGGGCCGCATAGTACCCATTGTGCTTGTAGCCATGGGGCCTTGATCGGTGCTACAATCTACTGTACCACTATACCATAGGGGGGGTGGGACATTCCGTTTAGCTGGAGTTGGCGGAGTGCGGGGTTGCCGTTTGGCAACTGGGGCATCGCAAGTGCCTTGCACTGCTTGAGGACGGACGTTATACCTCTTCTTCAATCTAGCAAGTCTATTCGAGGCCGACCTGCGGTGTGTATATCCCGAATCGTGAGCCACAGCCTGGAAATCAATTTTCTAAAAACTGGTTAGTTATGGTAATTATCAGGCACAGCAGAACACCCACTACCACTTACTCTTGCAGTGGAGTTGATCAAGCAACTAAGCAAGAACTTGATATCAGCATCAGAGCACATGGAGGGAGGTAGTTCTTGGTTTGCGTCAGGTGATGGGGAGAGAGAATATTGTCCACAGTTGGATTCCGGAGACGACCGGGAACACAGGTTATGAGGCGATAATTATCCCAGCGTTTGTGTAGGACATTCATATCTGGTACCAAGTGGCCAGTGAGTTCTTATAGTAGGAATTGGGAGCTAGAATGAAGGGTGGAAGACCAAGCAGAAAAGCAAGTGATAGCATGTGACTTGAGAAAGCTAAGGCCTACAGAGCTTGTGGTTAGTCAATTGCAGAGCGTGCAATAGCCCTGCAGGACAGGATACATTCATGATCCCTGCCGATAGCTCAGAAATCCTTGCATTGCTGCTCCGGCTGGGTGATAGTTGGACATGGGGTAGTGGGAGAGATGTGGATAGAGTACGGTTTGGTCTTTATCGGGAATATTCAAGCGTATCGCTACAATCTGCGTTCGCAGGACTGATTTCAATGTTGTTACAGAAGCTTAACTGCATAGTATTTTACGATCAATATGGAATGTCATGCACAGAGTATAAACTAAGAACAGGGATGGTTAGGCTAGGTTATTGACATATTAAGAATGACTCCATGACTCCATCTGGCAATGAACGATATTGTAGAGTCAGGCATGAGGGATGCTGAAATCACTGTTTCACTGCTAATGAGATATGAAATCAGAAGCAGGGCAGTGCTGAATGGAATATCATCTTATATAAAAGGAAACAACGAGTTGACGTAGAAAATGATTTCCCCCTTCTAAGACAGTGGAAGCGGGGAATGAGGGCATGGACATCTCTCACTCAATTGGGCAATATTACGCAGGGGAGATGTTTTCATTGCATACCATAAGAACTCGAATAATTGGACCTCACACTAAGTGGTTAAAATAAGGCAAGGTGAGTGCAAATTACCTAAATCTGGAAGTCATGTTAAGATGTGTAACTATCCTGAATTACCAAACAAGGCTCAGGTCTAATATTTCTTTCTCTTCTGTAAGGTGATGTTGAGTATCTTAGACTAGAGGCTTGTTTGGTAATCTGTGATAGCTACAGATTTTAACATGACTTCCAGATTCACCTAACATTCACTCGCCTCACCTCATTTTAACCTCTTAGCATGAGGTCCAATTAGTGGAGTTCTTGCGGTACTGCAAGTCCATCACACGAAAGCATGCCCTGCTTCTTGAGTATCTCTTCATTCATTTTCGCGCCCACACACACCCCAAGTTATTAACTCGGTAGTGAGGCTCAACACTGGTAGTGAGTGGCTAGTGTAGGTCGTCGATGTTCTCCGGTAATTCATTGGCCTGGTCATGGCGGACTTGACCTTTCTTTACCTATTCTCATTAGACTAAGGTCTTATCTACACACTATTTGAGATGTGCATAGGCCTGAAAAATGCAGGTGAACAAAGGGATTTCCCGCTTCAAATGAACCAGAAGCGGGAAATCCAAATCTGAGAGGCCTAAATCAGTACCTAAAGACCCAGGTGGTGCAAGGATGTAAGGCACTCATACACGCCCCTTAGGACAAATGCTTATTGGCTCATTTTCCATATCAAAACCAACCGTACATGGACCTCTTTATTTGCATCAAGTTACGTACTCTGCTACACCAAGGTTTCTCGCCTAAGACGAGTTGTCTGAGTGGGAGGTATTCGGTATTCTAGTTGGTTATAACATTCTTGATGGTACAACATTGCCGCTGAGACACACAGATATAGAGACATCTACACAGGGTGTTATAAGAACTTTGTGGATGCGATTATCCTGAGTGACAGGACCATGTCGCCAACAGCATCCTGTCATGTCTCGGGAAAAGGTAACAGCATTAGAAAGTAAACAGGATTTACTCTTGGTACATGCAACAAAATTTGCATTGCACGATATTATCCTATCAGTGGCATTAATTATCGCACTCTTTACAATAATTCTCTCATAACATAGTCTGCTCATCTACCTTTACCCACTTCTCAGCAACCACATGGGGGAAATGGAAACCAAGGTGCCAAGAATGAGTTGGTATGAGAGGGAATCACGTCATGCTGGTTAAGTAGAACTCTGATACAGTCATAACCGTACCCGTGACCAAACTGGGTGGGTAAATCTGTAGGATTCACTCTGGATCTGGCGACGTTAAAAAAAACGGAACCAGGAGGTCAAGTGGCAACCAAGGCAACAGCCAGGTTGGTTAATGGGGATCGATTATATCTGCCTCTGTAATGGTTGTCACGACCGTGGGTTCGCATTTTTGATACCTCTCGACATTCGGCTGAGGCTGCTGTGTGAAAAAATTCATCATAGTTAACTACCAATCTGTTAATCTGTTGTACTTAATGGTGAAAGACTGACGATCCATTTGCCCAATCATGTTGGGTCACCTATGAGACTCTACTGTATGTGTTGGAAATACGAAGGTATTGTAGCAGTGGTAGATCAATTGATTGACTTAACATATCTAATGCAGGGAAACCGAAGTATAATATATATATCCCACACAAGTGACGTCGGGTACTCGACAGAGGATTCACCTCCGGCCATGTGCAAGTACTCCGAATAGTGAGTAGGAAGCCGACACTAAACTATGGTTTTCCCAACAGTATGATCACTATAATTCCCACATGACTACTTTCTACAGAGTTCATGAGTTACCACAGACCACCTGTATTCCTGCCAAAGACTTTTTTGTTTAGCCATTTGTTGAACCCAGTAGCCTTTTCACTTAGAGATCTTTTCAAATGGTAAGATTGCAAGGGGTTTTCCTATTCCTAAATTTTGAATACTGGTATAACCAATACCATATTCTCATAAATGTCTGAGTGGTGCTGGTGGCTTGTATGTGGCTGCTTACTCCAGCCCTTGCATTTTATGGACTCAAACTGATACGGCAACAGGGATGAACTTAATTCAAACATCACCACCCTCAGACTAGACCCATGCCCGATCAACTCGTAGTTTACTGACATTGTTTGTGAACACAATTGCTCTTGTAGACCACCAAAGTCTTGAGGCTCCAGCCCATTTTCTGCCTGCATGCATTAGCAGTTGTGTTCACAAATATCAGAGAATACACGTAGTGGCTCGCTTCCAACAATTCTGGCTTCGTCAGATTTCCTCAGTAGTGTGTCAGCATCAGGCCCTGCAAATTCCAGCAATCAGAGCCTCAATTATTTAACATAGATTGGACCTATTAAATGAAAGAAGGAATTTCCATTATATTACTTTTTCAAACTTTCATTTCACGGTCTCGAATTCGACTATAGAGTGCACATAGATCACTCGGAGGTGATTTGAGTGATGGGGGCAAGAGTTGACCAAGTGATAGCCCCAGACTCCCACTCTCGAATCGGACTACCGGGGTGATTGTTGTTGTGATCACAGAGAAGATTACCAAAATGGTACAGTGATGGCCAATAAAGACTATTATGCAAATTTCACAATGAATAGTCCGTCAAAACTCCTACTGTAGTTTCTAATTGTTTCCTATATCTATGAGGTAAATCTGGGTTTATGAGATTTTCAACAATGGCGTCGTAAATCCGTGACATGATTCGGAATTACCTTATTCTGGCCATAGTGAACACTCTTCTATTTTCTCAGGAATTATTAGAATGTGTGCTCAGCTATGTCTCTTCTGGATGTGTTGTTGTGATTGCTATGGAGGTTACTTCGAGGATATAGAAACAAAACTGGCAAGTAGACTAGTTGATAGGGTGCTGAGAATGATAAGGTAGTGAGCATTCTTCATTGAGGTTAACTACTAGTACATTGTATCCTCCTAGGAATGCATTAGTTCTCACTACCTTACCATTCTTGGTACCCTATCAATTGGTCTAGTTGTTAAGTTTGCTGTTCGACTACCATAACAGCTCCTTATCAAATTGGGTATTGCCTCTGCAACACGCAAAAAAAAATGTAGAACTACAGTAGACACCTAAAATTTGAGCAGGGGTTTGTATATAGGATTTGCAAAAGAAAACCGAGCTCTCATCCACTAAACCTACTTCTTTCCTTGTCATGGCAACTGAGGCTTGTTGCCCCTTCCACTCCCCTTCCACTGCAAGCTGGGTGAATACTTTCACTACCATGGCACTTCATGTTTCTGCATTATCATATCCCAGATACCCTACTGTCTAAGCCTCACCATGGGTCTACCCCAGAAGCAAATTAGTCAACCAGGCCCAAACCTGGCCCCATAGAGCTATGACCCACCAACACAACCCAGCCAAGCAGATACCCAGCTAACCCAGCATACCTCTATGATTATTAGAAGCTTCATGAAGGTAGGGGTAAAAAAGAATTTGAGAACAGCAATATATTTTTTTGGTCAGATTTAAACTAACCCAATACCAAACATTGAACTCTCTCATAAGATGAGAGGTAACTGCAATTATCTCCAATTGTTAAATTCAGCATAAAGTGATAAATTTGATGCTGCCAGCAAATTTCACCACTCTCTAGCAACAAATTGCAGCAGCTCAAATATAGGAGTAGCAATTGGAGTGATGGGACATCACCTTCAAAAGCAACTAGTAGCTAAAGAATTAAGCATGGGCTGATCAGATATGGTGTTGAATGTTGTAACAGGTAGTAACCTGTATGAACTAATACAATAGGGATCGACGGTAGACCAGCTATCGTTCGATTCCTAAGGGAGACTAGAGAGGTAAAGACAAGAAGGTCTTAGAAGAAGCGAAGGGGAAAGGGAGCAAGAGAATCACCGTTCAACCAAGTATATTTCTTATCTAGGTTCTGTCTAAAGTCTGGCATTTCCTGCTAGTCAGGAAGCCTGTCTTAAATACATGATTTCCTCCACCCAAGGTAGAGGTTCCTGAAAACCCGCAACCACTGTCATTACCGGTAAGTGCACACTACCGGAATCTTGTGATCCTACCGGAATCCTGAAAGCCCAAGGCAATCCCTCACAAAAGCCCTATCCCTACCGCCAGTATACATGACCATTCCTTCCCTTGGAATCCCTAGGGCAAAACCTTGCCGGTACAAAAGCATAACTAAAACAAACATAACTTGTTACCAGAATCCTAGTGATACCGGTAGTGAAACAATCAATCAAGCAAAGCAAGAACAAACAAAATAACATAACAAAGGAAAACATAAGCGTAACCAGTTTACAGTTGCCGGAACATGTACACATGTTACAAATGTAGAATGTTCTATTGGTTGGATTTCATTTGGTAGAGAAGGTTAAACCTGAGCGAGAACCAATGAAATTTTGTACCTTAATCATTCAAACAAAAAAACAGTACTATTGAGCTCAATTTTCGTCCTGGTAGCAGGAACTGGAATGAGTGAATACCACAAGCTTATGAAATAGATTTAGGGATCTTACTAACACTCTGTCAAAATTAAAGGGGTGGAAGTCCTGAATGGTAGCAAACATCAGGTCATGAACTCTGCACACCAAGCATTTTTTAGGGGTTAGTTTGCTTACCCGAGCAACCTAATAACCTTACAATCAAATTATGTGCAGCGGATAGGGATAAGAAAGTATCTTTGTATGGACAAAGAAGTTTATTGAAGAGCCGATTCCCCAAAAATAAGTGCGGGGAATCCACATAATTATAGGCATGATTCCCACATAACAAATAAACAATACAAGATAAGGAAATAACAAACATGTCCAAAACTCATGCAAACCTCTCACAACTTTCCGCAACAATCTGCAACATTTGGTGACATGCCCAACTATCACTGAAGACAATTTCCCCAAAATCCGAAATCCCATCCTCCGAACAACTTAAATCCTGTTCCCTATCACCTCATAGCTCCTATTATCCTATGTCCTATATCCTATGTCCTATGTCCTATGTCCTATGTCCTATGTCCTATGTCCTATGTCCTATGTCTTATGTCCTATGTCCTAGTGCATTTCATCCAATTTCCGATGCATGTAAGTGTTGTAATATAGTGGGGGTTGTCAGGGGCTTCCTGATAACCTCATGTGAGTAACGGTGTGGATTCAGGATTCATGTGAGGAGTGGTATCATGTGAAGTGAGGAGCAGTATAGAAAGGAAGGGATGGAGCCACCAGATCTGATGGATATCTGCGAGGCCGAGGCTTTTTCATAGTATATAGTTATCATCCACTTTGGTTATAGATGGAGAGAGATTAAGTCAATCAACGGTTAATAATTCTCACTCTATTACACTAGCACTCAAAAACTCTTCACCGAAACTCTTTACTAAATTCTCTATTTACTTCAGTAAGTGCTGGAGAAACCTTTCATATGCGGTAACGGGTACCTATTGTGGGAAAACGGGACTGCTCTCTCTCTTGTATATGTACCAAGCATGTTCTCCAGTTAGTTGAAATATAGCAACGAAGTTCATGTTGCTACAATAGTAAGTGAAATTCGGAGAGAAGGATTGAGAGAGAGAGAAAAATAGAAGGTGTGGAAAAATAGAGTAAGCAAGATAAAGTGAGTTTTGTTATAGTTGATGGATGTTAATATTCAAGCATTGACGGTGATAGCATCAACTATTTATGCACTCCAAAATCCTGTACAACCACCAGAATTTCCCTTTCATTCCGTACCAACCCTCATTCCAAACAACAGCATGCTTACACCAAATACCAACCACATCATTCCAAATACCAACCAACATTCCTAACACCAAGTACCAATGTCATTCCGGCAACATTCTTTCAACGCATTCCTGACAACAGTAAGTCCGGCAACGTGAACGAGTGATCGCCGGTGATTTGCAACACACGAACCCACCCGACCCAAATGTCAAAATTTGTGACCCAACACAATCCAACCCAACCCAAATTTTAATTGGGCAGAACGTGAACTAAATAACCTATTTTGAGACTTGATATGTGATGCCATGCCTCTGATTCTACTGCTTGCACGCTGCTGACATCATGGCTCGTGGCCATGATGCCTGTATTTTCCCAAAATCTTTTTATGTACCGTATTCGACACCTCATGCTTGCCTTTGTTACCACACCTATTTCCTAGATTGGTGTGAAGCGTGTGATAGCCGCAGAATTGCAAATTTCCCAATTCCCATGCAGACACCACATGGACCATTTTTGATCGACATCCTAGCTTCATAGAGCACAATACTCCAGGAGAAAGATAATCCAATAGACCCTGCTTCTCTATAGGACAACGTGAGGAAGCGTTTCCAATCAGAAGGAAAGTGCAAAGCTGTGTGAACGGAGATGCCAACTCTACCCCTGTGAGGCAGTGGAGGAGCAAGAAATGCGATGGGTGATAGTTTGGGAATGGCTTTGGCCAAGTATGGCGGGGCTATCATTCATGTCAACATGCAAAATATCACAAACACAGCGATTTACCATGATAGCCTAGTTTTCACTGTCGTGAAATGTCAAAATGCAGGTCACCGACGATCACTCATGAATTGATGGATCTCACTTCGGACAACGAAATCAAAACGGAGCGACTTCGGCGAAAGGAATATGAAACGGTGATAGGAGACGGTCATAGGAGATGGTGAGAGGATTTAAGGAATAGGAAATAGGCTTTAGGTATAGCCATTCCGGAATGCAGGTATGGGATTATTTGGACGGACAAGGGATTACGGGTGAGCGTAAGGAGGAATAGTTGGTTGTAAGAAGTTTGTCGGAAGTTTGCGGAAGGATAGCTTTTTGCCTTTGGGAATGTGCATAAATAGGAGGCTTTTCTCACCCGCTTCCAGAGATGCTGCCCCATCAATTAACTACCACTCCCATTATAAATACATACAGCACTCCTGAAATACTGCTCATAATAACATGAAGTATGGTACTCGGGTATCAGAATGCGAGTGACAACTGAAAGATCGGTGATAGGGTCGAGATTGTGGAGATTGCGGAAATGAAGGATACCTGAGTTGAACACCTTGAAAGATTAGATGGTTCAGCGAAGATATACATAGATAGGGATTCCCCGTGTATGAGGCACTTGAGATCTTTGTTACAGGTGAATTAGTTTGCGTTGGTAACCAGCTTGTGAAGAAATTTCTAGCCGGGCGATGGCAGATATCCTATATAACAATAGCTGGTATGGGGCACGGAGGTGATGGAGTGGATGGTGCTTATGTGTATAAAAGGTTATGCGATTCCTGGACCTGCGATATTGATGCCACGATTTGATGGACATTTACGATGATATATGTTTCATTCTACAATTGCTTATTTCCCTCCTTATTCTACTTCTATTAATTCAGTTCAAAAATGACAATGAGTGCAAGACGTAGCTCCACTTATATACATGATTCTGCTAATAGCTAGCGATAGCAATTACAAATAACAAACCAGCATTACCAAACAGGCTCAGATTTTACCAAACTCGCATACACTGTCCCAAACTTCACCAAACATTGCAACCGTTCCCAAAATCGCCCGTGGCTTAATCGCTCTTCCTACATTCTACAACCGTTTCCCTGATTTCCCACCACCAAGGCCTCTTCGCCTGCGACGCTATCTGAGCTTCCTCAAGCGATCATGAAGTGAGCGCCAGATATTGACATCAATAGTAACGACTTCCTCATCAATAGCACTGGTCCTCTGAGTAGCTGATTTTGTCTCTCGTAACTCACTCAACATCCTGATACAATCCAAGTTGGTGGAGTCATATTTGCCCAGGGTATTGGAGAATCTCGTGGAGGCCCCCTCATTAGCTTCTTCGGCTTGGGAATATTGCTGTGTTGTTCATAGACCAGCCAAACACTCGAGGGTTTCAGACTTCAATCTGTTCTGGACCAAGTGCTGTCTCTTGGGCTTCCAGTACACGTCGCCAAATCTTCTCTGATTCATCGTACTTTCCTTAGTCATCAAGAACTTAGCCAGATTGCAGCTGCTAGTTAGGGTGTTGGGGTGGTCTGGCCCAAGAACCTTCTCGTACCCCTCCAGTGCACGTCGGAACATTGTCTCTGATTCGCCATGTCTCCCGAGGGTTTGTAGCAATGAAGCCAGGTTATTGACACTTGCAAGGGTGTCGGGGTGGTCTGGCCCAAGAACCTTCTCACGCCCCTGCAGTGCACGCTGGGACATCGTCTCTGATTCGCCATGTCTCCCCAGGGTTTGTAGCAATG
>ML120754.1:3404-14078 GCA_003788595.2 Choiromyces venosus 120613-1
AAGGTCTAAATCATACTGCAAGTGGACACAGAAAACTTAAATTCCCTCTTAGGGAATACTTCTCTGCCTCCTCAACTATTTCCGTAATACTAAACAAAAAAGAAAGAAAAAAAAATAATAATCATAAAAGGAGTAACCAAAATCTCGAATCCTCTATGGTGACAGTCCTGTTGCAGTTTTCAATGCAACTTTGTCTTGAGTTAAAGCTCTTCCCATACTCTTCTAGTAGTCAGCTAGCTTCATCTGGCCATCTCTTCGTGACCATCGGTGATGCTCTGCGACTCTCTCCTCTTGAATCTCTCCCCCCTCTTCCCTGATGGCTCTCAAGTGCTCTTTTATAGACAGTTGCCAGAGCAAGGGCTCTAATCATGGCCGCAAATGAAACATAATACCGGTCGCAAGAGGGATGTAGTAATGGCGCAAGGAAAATGTAATTGCATCCATTAGAGAAAGTCGTAATCGTGATCGAATGTAGCTGTCATAGAGATTCCAGAGCTGTCGCAATAGGTATGTAGTCATGACGTCCATCGACTACCATGGAAAACTCCCAAGGGACCCATGTACTAACCAGCAAAAAACCCAAACTGTGTAAGAAACAAGAAAAAACCTGCAAACATTAAAACCCAACTAAAACACTAAATAACAGCCAAACTATAGTGTGAGACAATTTATCCTCCAGAGTATGCCTCCAAACCCATCTATAAAAAAAAAGTGAAAAAAACACCTCTCGACCTGTGACCTCCGCATACGCCATCCAGCCAGCCTAAACTATAAATAGAGAGAACTTTTGCGAATTAGTTACATGCTCAATTAAGGGTAGAGAATATGCCACTTACTCACTGGCCTTTAGACCTCACTAAAAGCCCTCAAGCCTTCGCCGTCAGACTGCATGCAATGCTCAAACCTCTGGAGCCCCTCTCTCATCAGCTTTTTATTTCCATCAAGTACATTCATCATGTGAAATCCAGTTACCAGGATCATCAACTGACTGTTTTCGAGTTTCCTTTCAATGCGGTCGATGTCTGCCCTAACACTATCAATCTTGATATTGACATCATCAATCTTGCTATTGACACTATCGATCTTGCTATTGATTTTGGTATCGAAGTTGTTCGCAGCATGGTTTTGTCCCCTATGGTTATCCCAAATAGTCACACCAGTCGCGGCAAGGGCAGTGCCAAGCACAAGCAACCAACCTCAGTGGGTATAGAGCAATGCTTGGACTGACGACATCCCATTAGCAATGATCACTAAATAGACAGAGAGCAAGTACTGTGGGGGAGGAAAATGGTCTGCAAGGTTTTAGCTAGAAATTGTGTTTTGTTTTGATCAGATAGGCTAGTTGATATAAGGGTCAGGGGTTGGACATTAGTGGAAGAGGGGAAATGTTTGTTGCTAGTTACCTTGTTTTTGTTTGCTATTTAGCTCGGTTGATGGCTTGGCAAGGGAATTGGTAGTTAGGCGGGGCAAGCATCAGGAGGGAACGAAAGAAAAAAAAACGCAGAGCGGAAACAAAGCAGAAACAAGAGCAAGGGACAATGCGGAACAGGGAGACAGACGAGAGGAACAGCGGTCAATGGACGGACATCGGGATCGGGAACACGGGTTTATTTTTCTTTTTATGAATTCTTTTCTTTCTTCTTTCGATAGCAATTCCAGTGACGGAATTATATTTTCACTTTGGACGAATAAATTTGACCTCTAGTCGTGCGGGCGGCGATTGCCCCTTCTAGTAGTGTTTGTTCTCCCTTGCCTTTACGATTCCCCTTTTTTCGGCCTGTTTGTTGGAGAAGTGAACTTCTTCCCCTCTGCTCGACTGCCCTGCAAGTGTTTTTCCTTCGCAGTCCATTCCAATTTCTCAGTGGTGTCTCGGAACGGATATCACCTTTTTTTGTTTCTCAGTACCGGTGTTCATATTGATCGTGGCTACTCCAGTGAGATCAGATTGAGGAGTTGCCCATGTGTAGCTGAGTCCCTAAAGCAGCCGGTGAATTCAGCAAGTCAGTCTTCAATACTTTAGCCGGTAAGAGAGGTAGACATACAGACTCACCTTGTGTTTGTGCAATCTTTCTTCGTGTACTGTTGTTGTGTTGCTCTGTTCTGGAATCACGTTGTTGGATAAGGGTGGAAGGCTTTGTCTATGATACTTCTCCCATAGTTCCGGGGAAAACGCTCCCTTATACAAATTATTCTGTGCGCCATGTATTCTATGCAATACGGTATACCACAGGTCATTACCCCTGCGTGTCGCCTCGTTCTGCCAAGCCTGGCTTGCAGTCTTCTGAAGCATCCCTGCTTCCGAAACCTTCTGAGATGGGAAAGCTGACAAAAGCTATTCGATACCAGCGAATTCCTGGCCCTTCCTACTTGCGCGTAAACCAAGTTATGGTGCAATGGGCCTTGTATTTTGGCGTGTTCTTTGGTTGAAACCTTGATGGTATTGGACGAATGACACGGTCAAATCTGTAGCCTAGTCCGTGCATCCTCTCCTTTCTTGATGACGAGAAATTATTTGCGAGAAGTTCTCATCACGAAGCGGCTGTGCTGCTCCTCCTCCTCCAATCAAGTTTCTCAAAAATCTGTGCATGGACCAGGCTACAAGTTTGACCGTTTCATCCATCCAAGGGATAGGGAGTGTCTGAGAGTCGCTGGTATTGAAAAGGGTTTCGATCTTTAGCAGTAGTCCCGTCGCGCAGCAGCCGACGGCTGTTGGACAGCGCTCTTCTTTGTCCTCATCCAGGACGGGATGACACCATGGCCGTCTGGATGACAAACACAAGGACTAGCGTCGTCGGACGGTGGTCGACACCTGTTGGAGGACAAACCAACCCCTGCTCGTTCCCTCACAAGTTTATTTTTATTTTATTTTTCTCATGTTTGTTCCTTTCCCCCACTACCCTCACTTTATCCACCATTGACAACGAAGCGAAAACAATACCTTTTGCAGTCTTGGGCTCTCAATGTATGACAATTGAAGCTACCAAGTGTTTCAAAGGTTCCTCATGATTGTGAACCGGAAGTACATGTTTCTAGAGTTGTAAAATAACACACTTTTGTATTGTGTTCATTATGTATTTTTTTATATTTGTTACTATCATGTTTACTATCATAATACTTAATTTTAGTTTCTTTTAAATTTTTTACCCCAACCCATGTGGCTTCACATTGGCAAATTTAAGACATTCGTAGCCAACTACTATCCAAGGATGAGACAGTATCGCCTTTTGTCGTCCTCGCCCCGTCTTGGACGGACGTGACGACTAGTTGTACTACTACCGCTATGTCTCTCGCTACGCCCTGCTTTGCTCATGTTCGCCCCCTCTTTCATCTTCAGCTCAAAGGGTCCCCCACCCATCATAGTAATAATATATTGGATACCAAGCTCAGAAATCATTATTTATTATTCTGTGAAGTAAAATCAAAGTACACCGCGATTCTCATTTCTCAAGCCAATTCAGAAACACAAACATACGCAGCCAAGCACATTTATGGAAAAGCGAAACACCTCTCGATATATGACCCCCGTATACGCCAGCCTGCCTACACTAGAAATAGAGAGAACTTTCACGAATTAGTTACATGCTCTATTAAGGATAGAGAATGTGCCACTTACTCACTGGCTGTTAGACCTCACTGAAAGCCTTCAAGCCTTCGGAACGGACTCGCAATCCTCGCTGCCACACTGCTTGCAACACTCATGTCTCTGGAGCCACTCTCTCATCAGCTTTATGTCTCCGTCAAGTGCAGGCATAGTGTGGTATCCGTTTACCCCGATTATCCACTGACAGTCTTCGAGTTTCTTTTCTACACGGCTGATATCTGCCTTGACACCACCGACATCTGCCTTGACACCACCGATGACTGCTTCAACCTTTTTTTCAAGGCGGCTGATGTCTGCCTTGACACCATCGAACTTAGTATCCAAGTGGTTCGCAGCATGGTTACGTCCCCTATGGTTATCCCAAATGATTGCAGTGCCCGCAGCAAGGGTAACTGTGTTAGTAAGCACTGTCAACTTGCCGATCTCCCTACACAGCAATGCTTTGACTGACGCCATTCCATTAGCAATGATCACTGAATGGACAGAGAACAAGTACCGGCATTCATATTGATCATGACTGTTCCTGTGATGTCGGATCGAATTGCTCGTGTGTAGATAAGTCCCTAAAGCAGCCCATGAATTCAGCAAGTCAGTCTTCAATACTTTAGCCAGTAAGAGGGGTAGAGATTAAACAGACTCACCTTGTGTTTGTGCAATCTTTCTTCGTGTACTGCTGTTGCGTTGCTCTGTTCTGGAATCACGTTGTTGGATAAGGGTGGAAGACTTTGTCTATTTCTCCCCAAGTGCTGGGAAACCCCTCCCTTATACAAATTATTCTGTGCTCCATGTATTCAGTGCGCTGTGCCACAGGTCATTATCCCAACGAGTCACTTCGTTCGGCCAAGCCCGGCTTGCAGCCTTCCGAAGCATCCCTGCTTCCTGAACCTTCTGAGATATTGCTCCGGAAATCTTAAATATACTTGGGTATGGATATTAGTGATGAGACGGATAGGGACTTTAAGTCCAGACGTTTATTACCATCAGAGGTAAAGGATGATGTAATTCGGTAGGTATAATGCCATGAATGGTAGGAAGCTTTGACATCTTGAATCCCTGTCCATACCCGAAGATGTCGCGTGGTCCGCCTTCATGCTACGCCGCTGCTTGCGTGTGGCTGTCGCCTCGCCTATCAACTGTGGTCAAAATAACATAGCACAGAGGTACAAGTTTGATTATTGCAATGAATGTACCTCCAACCCGACCATGTGGAAGTGATTCACCCTTTGGATTCCACAACCCATCTCGCTCTCAACCATCGGAACAGTGAGCAAAAGTCACAAAAAAGGAGCTTTTAGTTTAATGGATTGAAGCGTAGCATTTATCCCTTCTAATATAATCTATACTGATTCTCAAAAGTATTAGAGTGTAAGAACATGAACTGCCTTTGCACACAATCAAGGTCAACGAGAGCAAGGAAGTTATGAATTACTTCTACAGAGTTTGGTTGGGTGTACTTGTGTTGCAATGCTCAAACTTGTCCCTCCGTGCTTCGTTATTTTAACCACAGTGGATACAGTCGCACCCCGCTATAATGGACCCCTTTATAGTAGAAAAACTGCTAGTACGAACGATGTACCAAGCAAATTAACCCCATTAAATTGAGACTTTCATGTCACTACATGAGCGACAGTTTGTCATCCACCCAAAGTGACCCATGCTCCTGTTTCTCCCTGGATACTGAGAGCATTGGCTGCCTAAACCCGGTTAGAACTTTCTAAATAAACAAGTAAGAGCACTCACTTCAGTCAAAAGGTCAATCCATGGACACTGGTACTGCTGGAGAGAAGAAGTCTGCGTCTGGGAACAGCCTTGACTGCTTGCTTGCTGAGGAACCTGAACCTGTTTGTTCTCGTTGCATGATCTAACCATCTAGAATCATGATGTGAGATGGAACAGACCCACTTTAGTTTTAATGTTGTTCTGTCTCCGTCTTTGGATGGTGGGGTTGAAGGACTTCGTCCATTCTCCCAGTGTTGTGGAAACCCACTTCCACAAAGTTCTCGTAACACCCCAGGTATTTGTGGCAGTGCCTCGGTGGCAACGATATACCGCATATAATGATTGTAACTGATGGTAATTGCAAATCTCATCAACATGGTGCGTGTGGTACATGGTTGCCACCGAGATATTGCCACAAATACCTGGGATGTTACAAGAACTTGGTAGAGGAGAATGTACTGGCACGTGTTTGGCAACAAAAATGCCGACAACCAAATTATCTTGAGGAACTGAGAATGAATCCCCAAGTTTACCTTTCACCTCCTCAAGATAATTCGGTAGCTGGCATTTTTCTTGGCAAAGACATGCAAGTACTGAGAAACAAAAAGGTTGCTATCCGCTTCAGAGCACCAATGAGGAAACAAAACTGCTGGAATTAGGTTTTGGTTCGTCGATGAAAGTGTTGAAACAAGCTAAGGCAGGACCTAGTGTTTCGGCAACCTCATCAGAATCCTTCGGTGTTTTTGTTTGTAGTTAGTAGAAACATAGGATGTTGGAAAGGGAATTAGTAGAAACACTGGATGTTGGAAAACGAAATAGTTGATACCTTCTCTTTACTCTAGCTGTACCAATATTGTTTGGTATTGTTTGAAGATTCGGGAGTGTGGAGGATCTTTATTTTTCATATGTTTTTCTCTCTAGTCTGTGTTTTCTTCTAGTCAACTCTGTCTATAAAAGACACAGAACTTTGTCTTTTCTTTTGTTAATTAATCAATTCAACTCATTCTTTCGCTATATCGATAGGTATATATATTTCCTCACTCGTTATACAATACCAACCTTTATCTACTCTTTTGTCAATCTCCTTATTGCTCTTTGTAGAAGCAAATATATTGGTACTGTTGCTCTTTGTTTGGGATCTGGCGTTCTTTGGTGGGTATTGGCACCGGGGAAAAGTAGGTCAAGAGGTCCGGGTTGCTATTGGTTGTGCTGCTTGTAACGGATGATGTTATTGCTTAAAAGTAAGGGGTATTCTCACTTGCCCCGATGACAACAACTTCCATCCGGTATTGTGATATTTTGGGTCAACGAGGTTGTTTCCCAACAGTATGAAAAAGTCAAAGACGAAAGGCAAACGAAATATAAAGAAGAGAACCGATAAACTTCATGAACGATACCAAAGCTCTGTCAGGAGTATTCACAACTGCTCAATCTCTGTATTCTTCCTGTCTCCCTCTCGATAGATCTCTGTTCTTCTTCTCTCTCCCTCCCATAGGGTCACAGAGCCCTTTAAGTACCAGAACGATAATAACAATACTACAAATCAGTGACGCAGAAACAACACAACATCACTTACAAAGTTCTTCGTAAGTAACTATGTGTCCCACAACACGTGTGACAGTACCCACACGTTACCCTCCTTTTATATTTTAACAGAAAGGACTAAAACAAACACCAGCACCAATCACAATCAATAGAGAAGGTCAACTTATCCAACGGGAAAACAAGGACGAAACCGGAAGATCGATCGAAAAGGGGCTAAAACACTTCCACTTGTGGGCAATCGCCACACACACAAGCTGGAAGTCGAACGTTCCTTTTGTAGAAAAATCAAATCCGTAAAAGGGAATTACCTCTGAAAAGGGAAAAAGAAAATCAAAAGAAAACCAAATATATTCGTTATCGTTGTCAATACTGCGTTCCTTTTTCCTGTCCTTGCCTTTCGCGGAGCTGTCTCCTCTCAGCCTTCCTCTGTCTCTCTCTATGTAAAACTTATGTAAGGACTAAGCGATGTTTTCCATTAAAAATATATCCTCCGCATAGCAACGCACATTAACTAATAACAGTCCCAGCTTACTAACCCCTAGACAGCCTTCTTAGTAATACAAACCACAACCACTAACTAGAGCTCTCCGATCACATTCCCATCCCCGGGTTTGGGAGTATCTCGGGCACGCCGCTATTGCTAGGCTGGGCAGCCTTTTGGCTTGTATTTCTGTCCGGTAACTATGCTTTAATTTTAGCCGCCAACTTTCCACTGACCACTGATTCACCTCCATCATCTCTTACCGTACTCATAAGGGCGCAGTAATGACAACATACCCCCTGGGCCTGCCTGCAGGAGAGTAATACCATAGCAATGCGAAGAAAAAACATACCTGAGGGCATACCGAAAAATACAGCACAACGAAAAATGAGGAGTTTGGTGTGGATCCGCGAAAAATGATAGGCGGTGGAAGCCTTACTCTTCACCAAATTTTGCGTTATGCAATATTTTTCGTTATGCCCATAGGTACGTTAATAGGTACGTTAATCGAGTGCGCCCGACTTTTATCCTTCACGAATTGTGATCATGAGGCATCACTCATGTTTCCTAATTTGGTCTGGTTTCTACGTAAATACCCTGCTCGTTTGGGAAGTGCGCCCGACGTATGCTAACCCTCGAGTACGATACAAATTACCATACCGGTAATCTGGCAAAAGTCGGACTGGAGCTAAAGGGAACTAAAGAGAAACCAAGACAATCGAGCCAACAGGAGGGAACGAAGACCGCCGGCTTGCCACAGTTCAAACATATGGGGAGCGGCGAGTGAGTAGGTTCAAAAGAAGATCTACATGTACGCCAACCTGACATTCGCCAGATTATACGGTATTCTGTGCGCTTAGACACAGATCGTTATCCCGGCGAACATCTACATTCCACCAAGCCCAGCTAGTAGTGTTCCGGAGGGATCCCTGCATCCGGAACGTTTTGACTTTTACTGCGTAAAATCTAAGAATTACTGCGTGGATTCCGCTGCGGTAGCAGTCTGATAACGTAGCAGGAGCGAAGTAATCATGGCCCCTCTGGCCATGTGGGGCTAAAGCCATGCTTCCACCAACTAATGACCTCTACATAGCAGAGGTAAGATTCTGTATTTAATGGTGCTCCCAGTAGTCCCGTCGGATGGCGGACGACGGCGCCGGATGGTGCCGTTCATGTCCTGGACGGGATAACACCAAGGGCGTCTGGATGACAAAGACGAGGACTAGCATCGTCGAAAGGCTGTCGATGCCCATTGGACGACAAACCAACCCCTGCTCTTTCCCATACATGTGTTTTTTTTTTTCATGTCTGTTCCTCTCCCATACACCCCTCACGTTATCCACTATTGACAATTGAAGCTACCAAGTATTTGAAATCAAGGGCTAAAACAGGCTTAATTATTTTTGAAGCAGCTGAAGAAATTTCATGATTGTAAACAGCAAGTACGTGTTTCTAGAGTTGAGAAATAACACTTTTGTGTTGTGTTTGTTAGGTATTTTTTTATCTTTTTTTTACTCTCATATTCAATATCATAATGCGTAATTTTATTTTTTAAAATTTTTTATCTTAACCTATTTGGGTTCATATTGGCAAATTTAAGACATCCATAGCCGACTACCATCCAAGGACGAGACAGTCTTGTCTTTTCTCGTCATCACACTGTCTTGGACATATGGGATGACTGGTTGTGCTAGCTGTTCTTTTTAAGTCTCCAGAATGTGAGTTACATGTTCTTGAGGCCTAGTTATGGTATCTCCCTTAATATCTGATGTTAGTGAGGCCTATGGAGGTACAGCGTATAAGTTTTGTAGATTTTACTAGCAGGGGTGTGCTGCCAGCAGGGGGGGTAAGTGCAACAAATTAGGTATAGTGGCTTGGAGCCGGTCCAGGGCTGCAACTTGAATGGAAAGTCATAAAGGTGAATATTTCGTATTTTCAATTTATTCTACTCGTACATATCTAATATTTCGTGAAGAGGCCATTTGCCTCAATAACTGCTTGACACCTGACCGGCATGCTTTCTATCTGCTCTCTACTCCGTAGGTCGGTAATGGCTGGCTGATCATGAAGTGAAGGTTTTTCAAATCAGTCTCTGTGAAATCACACTTCATGAAAAAAAAACTTTCACTTTCAAGAACAGCCAAGCCACCATACCCGATTTGCTGCACTTACCCCCCTCCCCCCCGGCCTGTAGCACACCCCTGCTAGTAAAATCTACAAAACTTATACGCTGTACCTCCGTATGATACTGTCTTATTACTGAACCTTTTTTTTTTTCAAACAACTGTTACGGGGGTAGGGGCCTATAATTTCATGAATTTGCTGTATTTCCAGTAGTTGCGCAAATTATCTGTTCAAGAATTGGGTACATCATGACACGTCACTCAAGATTGAAACAGGGACCAGATATTTCACTTCTTTGAGGTTATGAAAACCTCTGTTATCTGTTAAACACTTTGGCCACCCTACTAGACTCCTTGAAGTACCCGCTATTCATGTCTAGACTCTTGCATCTAAACCTTCTCCAGTTGCTCCAATCTCCCCCTTTGATACCCCCTTTCACACCTTCACTGTTCCTTCACCGAAGAGTTTTTCTTTGGTGGAATACTTATTCCCTGGCCCCTACATAGCCAAAGTGCCATTGTGTCACTGGCTCGTGAATGTAGCACGAAAAAAGATATGGTACAAAAATGACCGCTTTTTGGTATCCTCCTTCCCAGAGTTAGTGCACAAGCAGCACTGTAACGACTTGTTTGTTGCATATGAAGGCAGCTTCTGAGTAGCCTCGATAACCATTTTACACTGATACACTATTCCCTATGTGAGTAGTGGTAGATTACTTCAAAAGATAGGTAGTCAGGCACGGACGAGCCTAGAGCAAACACAAGACCCATGAAAACATGTTTCTTCCTGCCTGTTGGTCAGCTCTGAAATTCAAAATTATGTGCAGCGGGTTTTGCGAATAATATATATAGAGTAATGGGTGTTTACCGATGGGAGATTTCCTTAAAATCAGTGAGGAAAGTTGCAATGCTGATTGGGATGAGTTTCGCTTTAGAAAAAGCACTGGCAAAAGCTTAACAAAGACAAACAAAAATTCCCCCAACTTTCCCAAACTTTCCCAAAATCTGACCCCAACACATGCTTTCTAAATTTATTGTTCCCTATTCCCTGAATCCTATCCCCAATTACTATTCCTATCGCCTATTCTCCAATGCCCTAATCCCCGATCCTTTGTCGTGTGAGATCTCCTTCACAGAATCTACAATAGTCTTTGCGACCGAGTGATGACATATCATTCCGAGCATAATGAGGGTTCTTTCCATTC
>ML120757.1:0-13269 GCA_003788595.2 Choiromyces venosus 120613-1
TCGGCCTGGCGGTCGCCTGGGCGCCGCCAGGCTTTGGCGGCCGGAAATAATTTAAGCCGGACTGGCCCAGGCTCTTCAGAATCATGGCCGGACTGGCCGGACTGCCGACCTGCAGGCCGGACCATGGGTCGGACTGGCCGCTTGGGATCACTGGGGTTGTCTACAGCAAAGCAGGCGAGTCCGAGTTCCCGGTTGATATTCTCTTGCAAATTATTGGTGACAAGAGCTTCGAAGATCTCGAACCATTCACCATCACCATTCTTGATGGGATCAAGACCTTAGACCTTCCCATCTCCTTAGGGATTAAGATTCGGTGCTAGTTCATGTGCAATGAAGAAGTGGAATCTGGCCTGCGCAAGCAAACTTCTGACATGGAGGATATTGCTTTCATCTGTGACAAGATGCAGGAAACGAACAGGGTAGTGGATGACGTTGTAGCTAAAGCCATCCTGGTTGGCTGTTACAACGTGCAGCTTGTCAAAGACTCCTTACAGCAATTGGGGACCCTCGATCGCTTCCTCTCCGTTGGTGCGAACAAGTTTCATGTGCCCTGGGAGGAGGATACAGACGATCAGCGCGAATACTACATGATGCTGATGGCTGCTAGTGATGAGGAGGACCGGGTAGATGTTTGAGAGGAGGTAAGTGATAGATCAATTGAAGCCACTTGTGTTAATGAGAGTGCAATGTGAAAAAACTAGCTGGCTTACGCCGAGCCATTCTTCGCGTTTTTCACAAGCTATGCCGGAGGTGGAGGAGGTTATATAAAGACTACACCGGAATTGGACGTGGGGGGTTCACAGTCGGATGACGAATTGTTTTTCATGTAACACCAATCATTTGAGATTGTAGCCAATTGCAGCACCTCTCCAGCTCCATGACAGCCCTACAGCTATAGCATCTTTAGGGCTTATTCTTCTTGCCCGCATCAATAAACTTCATTAAGTCCTCACCCCTAGGGCAATCCCCATAACCACTCGCCTTTCCATTGCACAAAGCACAGACTTTAGTCTTGCATCGCGAACACTTCCTGAAACTGGCCTCAATATTCCCATGTAGAATTCATTCACCACAGCCCACCTCGGGGCATGGACGTGATTAGAAGTAGTGGATGCGATGTCTGGTAGCTGACCAGTTTGTTGACATGTTTCAGAGGAACATGCAAGTCACTACAGCACTTGGGCAGCCTATGAGGTGGGTCAGTCAAAGTCAGTGTAAATATTCACTGGAGACACTCGTGGCATCACAAATGATTGCATGTGAGCTCCGCTACTTCCTTGTATAGGATGTCATCAGCCAAACAGGTAACACATTGAACCCTGAGCAACTTGGCTGGTATAAGCATCACTAGCAAGGGGATCTCTACAGTTTTTCTGGCTTCTTCTCTCTAGCCAGCTCTAATGGTTGCTTTGACCTCCTCAAAGTTGGTTTGATCAGCTCGCTAACCCTAACTTTGGCCTTATCCTCATGTTTCTCTCCGTCTTTGACTCCTGAATCCTCACTTTCATTTTCTTTGGTGTGGCAATCAGACTACTACTGTCTCAGGTGCGATCTCGATATTCAGTTCAGCCTGCTTCTTCTACTTCTAGATACATCGCTGGCAAAGAGCTCGAAGTTCTGGAGTGGAGTGATGATAGCGATGTCGCTTGTGTGACGGTGGCCCATGCTCACTGTAGTTGCAAGCTTTAACAGCTTTTTAGCTCATTTAGTACTATTTCTATGGGCTCCATTAGGAGCGACCTTCAATTGTGAATCTTGTGGTAGCTGTGCATCTGATTTGGTCATGCATAGAGAACCACCCAACTAAACCCTTATCAGTCGCCTTACGCTGATGGATCCTGATTGTGAACTAAAAAACATATTAGCAAGGATGAAACCTCGCCTAAGTGTGCTAGTCCAAACCTATAGTAGATAGACCAAGGACATCGTCAACAGAATACCGATCCTTTTTGTTATCCTTCAGAATACCTTCAACTACCTTCTTCGGTACTAGTTGTTGTGGCGGTGGTAGGAATTGTGCTTTGTTTTGCCGATGCCTCTCCTTTTTCTCCCCTGCTTCCCATCGTCCTGCCTCATCCGTGGAGTCTCTCGCATCTCGAGCTCCTTTTCCCTCCCTGCCCGCCTTTCCCTTCCTTCGCTCTCTCTCAGCCGGATCCTCCTTCTTGCGCGACAATTGTCTCCTCCTCAGGGATTTTGGCTTCTTTCTCTCCTTAGCGAGGAGCGATGGAGATTGAGCGCGGACAATGGTGCCAGCTATTCTCTTTAGTGACTTTCCTGGGACCTTGCAGTTCTCAGAGTATTCCTCACAGTAGTTTTCATATAAGCGTTCGTCCCATTCGGCCTCATTGTATTACTCCTGGTTGAAATAAGCGACCATGTCAATCTCAGGCAATCGATTCTCTGTGGCTGGCAGGCGTTTTCGTGGATAAAATTCGTCAAGGGAAGCGTAATGTGAGTTTTCTACTAGTTGATGATTGTGGCTGCAGTTATGTTCTGTTAAGTTGGTGGGGGGGGAAACCTCTTGTAGGGGTTTTCATGGAAATTAGCTCCCAAGAATATGCGCTAAGTCGGGGTTAGTGGGGGAGAAGACTTTTTTCTTTTTTCTTTTTTACAACCATAATGTGGTGTAGAAACAACTATACCAGGAAACCAGATTACTAACCCATGTCTGTTTCTGAATTTCACAGCTTTTAAAAGTGCAAACTGTCACCTCTGGTTGCGGGATTGAATTTGGCTCACCTCAGTCGTGACACACCAAAATCAACCTCTCTGTGGTGGCAGTGTATGCATTCCTTCTCTATGGGTCGGCGGGGGCTATTCCAAAAGAGGTGCCCATTCTTGGTACTGTACTCGTACAGTGCACTCCCGTTTGAAAAGTCCCCGTTGGAAAAGTAAAAAAAAGAAAAAAAGTCCTCGTAACAAGCACCGTGACCGTTACAACCTGTCCGAAAGGGTTTCTTACTTGTCGCACAACCCCCCTTTTGGGGTTTCGACCAATTACGATACTAATCCCCTCTTTCCGAAATGCTTCGTTGACGCATACCTCGGTTAGATACAACTGTCACTCCCCCACTTCAGGGAGTGAACCGAACTTTCCAAAGGATGTTTAGACTCCGGAGGAAGCTGGCATGCAGCATTACTATTGTTTACGCCTCCCACGGGAGATGACCATTCGTTTACGCCGCCATCGGGCGAGGTTTTGTTTTGGGGGTTTGGGATGTGATGATTTGGGGTTTGGAGGTTTGAAGAGGTTTTGGACCATTCCACAAGGTTGGAATGGCACTGGTAGTGTGAGGGATGGGACGTTAGTTGAGGTTTTTGGGTGATGGGGGTTTTGGTTAATTTTACGCACTTTAACTGGTGCTGGGCTACGATGGATACCTTGGTTAGTTTAGAAGGTTGTAGTCTAGTCAGTATAAAATCGAAAGGTTTAAAAAAAAAAAAAAAAAAGTCTTTGTATGATAACCAAACATGTGGCTGTGGCTTGGTGGCAACGAGTGCGATGTATTGCCACCACGATTAGATGTAACCTTGGGAATGGGTTGCAACACCGATAAGCACAAGCAAACCATGGCACCCCCGGACTTCAAAATCCACGATTCCCACAACGCCATATATGAGAACCGTGACATTGCTGGGCTCGCCGATGTTGGCTGGAGCTATAGAAAGATAGCAAAGCATATGGGAATACCAGTGTCTACAGTCCAAGGAGTGGTTAAGCGCTATCGAGCACGAGGTTCCACCAATGTACTAGGGGGTAGGGGAAAGTCTGGCAAATATGGCAGTGCATGTGGCAGTGCATACATATTGTCTGCAATAAAATATAGTATGTTAAAATAATCTCAAATTTACAGTAAAGCTTAACTAGTACATAGTAGCACCACCATCAGTGGTAATTACAGCTTGCAGTCAGGCTGGCATACTTCTGATTAGGCCCTCCAAAAAATCAACTGGAATTGAATCCCAAACTATCCTTACTGCTACCTTCAACAGTTCTAATTCTTCAATCCTCCCCCAGGTCTCCCCTAACTCACATTGCATCTATCCCTATATATTCTCAATAAGGTTTACCTCAGGAGACTGAGGAGGCTAATCTATAATCTTATCAACCATATTTTTCTCTCTACATTTAATTGCATATTTCTTGTCACTGAGAGACCCATCTTCCACTACCTTGGTCCAACCATATTCCTCACAAGTAGCATGCCAGAATGATATTAGATGCTGATTAAGGATGCATTTGGTATAGGCAACAGAATCAATAGAAATTTTGCTTGGAACAAAAACCAAGATGGATTTCATTTGGCCACAAAAAGCTCTCCAACCTATTGTGCCTGATCTGGTAGACTTTTCATGATCATCTATATAGTTTGAATAGAATTCTTCATCAGAATTGTGTATTACCATAAGGCAATAGTTGAATCCAATTGTAGTGAAGTAAGTCTCATCAGAAAATAGAGTCTTAGACCACTCCTTGAAGGTCTAGTGCAAGTAATCTCTAGCCTACTGCACCTAGTATTGACAGTTTTGTAGTTGTACTTTGAATTTCTGTTATGGACAATGCTTATGATACCCCATACTTGCCATCACTTGATGTATGAGGTCTGATGACCAAGCATAGCCCATTTCTGCCCATACCTCATCCCAGCTCAGGCACTAAGTCTATTTGTCCTCAGTAATAAAAGCATGCAACTGCTCTTTTTCTCCATCATCAAAGACTGGAAGTCATCTAGTTTGTCTCCCATTCAATGATGTACCTCATTCTTTTATTTTTTAATAAATCTTCTGACATATTCAGTAGTCAATATTGACCTAACAGCTAACTGATTAGCTTCAAGTTCCCTGAACTATTTACTATTGCAGAAACCTTTTACCTCTTGTGCAATATCTTTCCATCTCATACAGGGATTGGAATAATCTTGTAATGTAACAATACACACTTTTTCATCACAAGTTGTCTCTCTTCCTTTGATCTCAGAACTATAGTGCCCCTCTCGTGTGCCTTTTTTCTTCATTTTCAAAGGAATAATGATGGAAAGGGTAGTGAATTTGCTTAAGAAGTGGAGATGATGGTTCACAATAGCAACTACGCAACAGCACAGCCACACGCACTGCCATGTTGGCCAGACTTCCCCTACCCCCTAGTGCATGACACTCCAGTCAAATAAAGTTTACCACAATGGGCAAGCGGGATTTGTAAGAAAGGAAAGTTGCTTGCTGGAGTTAGACTCTGATAATCGTTTGCCACAGGGCGATGTTTCCACTAAAACTTTTACTTTCTCGAGATAACGGGTTTCCTATATGAGTATGATAGAGGTTTTACTTTCACTGCCGCCTACAAGGCATAAGGCAGATGTTTTCGTACAGGAGAGGGATTATTTTGTGGGTTAACCTAAATTAAGTGTGCGAAAACTTTTGCCCTAGTACTGTACTCGTAATTTTCTGACGTTTGTGAACACGACTGCTATCGCATACTACCAAAATTATGGGGCTCTGGTTTCTACAGAGTGTTGGTCTGCTGAGCTAGAACGCTGTTCATTCTCCGGCGCGATTCTGCTAGCTAAATGGGGCTAACAAGTAGGTTTGTGATCCATGGCTAATCCTTAATGCCACTATTTGATAGAGGCCAGGTAACCGGAAGGATGAGATGGTACTTAAGCCCCGCTTGGTTCCAGGCCGCCTTAGAAATATCTGAACAACCAACAACTAACATTTGTTCTTTGTCACACCTATACACGACATGAGGACAGATTTTTGGCTTGTTCAAGAAACCCTAGAGTATCGTGCAATCCCGTTCACTAACTGTGTGTTCTGATATTTTTCAGCTATTCTTTCCACACTACTCACAGGCGTTATACGTGATTTCGCGCGTGGTTTTGTTGGTTGCCTTGCGGGCAATGGCTTGAGTGCCCTGATGGATCACAGTGTTAGTAATACGAATGCCAAGGCTACCTCTAATGAACAGTCACCCCCTAGGTTAGATCGTTTCCGCTCCTCTGAGGAATTTAATCGCCTACAGGAAAGTACACGGAAGAAGTTCTCCGATTATTACGAAAACTCCGCCACCGATATAAAGCTGAGACGCCCGACCGGTCCTGAAGATAGACGCACTGGATGCTTGGGTTTACGGAATTATGCAGTAACAGATCGGGTGGAGGTATCCAACCCACAACTTACTCCCGGGACCTCTTCCCCGCCTGCCAGAGTAAGGTCCCGTAAGAAACGACCGGGCAACCGATGGGTCATAGATTATTAGCCGAATGGCGAGAATGCTTCCGACGGGGCGATAGGCGAGGGTGCTCCTAGCGCGGCGGAGGGCGGGAATTCTGCTGGCGGTGTTGGGGGGGGGGGCAAGCAGTAATCGCGCGTGCCGGTCTGCTTGGGGCTAGGCAAGCCTCTTCTATTTTGTCAGCCCGTATTGGGTACTTTAAACATTCATTGGGGAGGCAGGTTTGCATGTAGGAGGGTTGGAGAGTTAATCCGTGAAAAAGGTCATACTTGCCAAACTACCATAAATACCGCTTCCAGCCAAGAAAAAATCGTAAAGCGTTCACAGAATTTCTTCTCCTGAAAATTATTAGTATTAGCTGCGTGTTAGAAACGAGCATGGATTGGGAGAGTTCATGGACATACCCTGCGATCGGAGTACTTCTTGGTTCCGATTACTCCCTAACTGATTTTTATTGATAATCAAGTTGTCAAATATATTATCCCCTTTAAATTACCAGTTTCATTGAGAGACCCCACTATGGCAGAATACTGCTATTGTGGGCAGGCCAGAATAAGCACCAGGGGGCCCCCACAATACTGGTGGAATGGAAAGGAAGCCTCAACTCGAACATTTCCGACAACGGATGGACCAACAGCTCTCCACCGGGCTGCCAGGAATGTGCAAGAGAGAATTGCTGCCTTGCTGTGGGAGGGCGTAGATTTGGTTCCCAGAATATCCACCATTCCTTCTGTTAACAGAACTCTGTTTTCACAAGTCGTCCAAGCTCCAGGTATCTGAACCCCCTTCTGTCAAGATGGCCAGGTTCTGATGTCCGAGGGCGGAATGGGACACTTCTCCCGCCAGCCACTTGATATACCCCCCCGCAAGGGAAACAAATTTGACCAAACTGAATCTTCAGCTTGTCAATTATTTATAAATGGATTGGCGAGTCACTACAGATTTCTAACCTCTACATTATTCGCTGGGAAGGTCTTGTTACCCACATTTGTTCTTTCGAGTGATCTTTCATGACGCCGAACACAACAGTCTCACGCGACCACAGCAGCACCCTGCGAACAGATAATGTCTAATGCGAACAGGCAAAGTATATCATATATATTGCTCAACAGGGATAAATCACCAGCTAGCATACTGCAACCATAAAAGCAAGCAAAGCTAAAACTATAAATCCAAACATCTCCCCCCCCACCCCCCATACTAACATTTTATGATAATTATTCAACCCCGCATTACCCACCTTTTTCACCTAAGGATCTGGTTCCTAGGCAGCAGTATTGAGGTTAGTCCTATTCTTGGAAGATCTAGTTTGTTGGTTAGTCGAGGACCCTTGAGCTTGTCAACTTGGCTGACCTCGCCGTTCTCACCGCGAATGTCGCCCTGTACCATTTAGGCCATCGGTGCCTCTTGGATAGAGAGGTCTTCTACCACGTTTTCCTTCCAGCCGTCGGCGACGGATAGGTCACACTCATCTTCTTGCATTAGACGGCCGGCTTTCGCGTTTTCACTTGCCTTTTGCTGGGTTGGCAACTTAGCTGCTCTCAGCATCTGCCACAACCTTCTTATCACTCCCGCCTCCGACCGACCCACAAACCTCTTCCAACTGCTCAGTCCACTCTACCTGCTTCGCCAGCTTTCTCACCTGCTCATCGTACACTCACGGAAAAGCCGCATCATCGGCGCGCCCACTACTGCTAGGGGCAAGCTCATTGTAAATTAAAACCTTAACAGCACCTCCTTTGCCCGTCCAGGGAGCGCCGCAAACGGATGAACTCTCAACGAGCTCCACAGCACAGCTACCAAGTCCGCCTTCTCGACAATTCTAAGTCCCCTAAGAAACTCTCTCCGCAAACTCTCCCCAAGGGATGCAATATCTGGCTATAGCAAGCCGGGACGGGCCTCGCACTGGGGAGCACTTCCTGCGAGGATGTGCTCCTTCATCTATCGCGTGGGCATGGGGCGTGACAATCGATGCACGACTGCCCTGTCAACGAACCATGGGTTTAGGTGGGCTTCGGCGGGCCTCTACACCGGAACTCCTGTTGCGCTTTCAACCGTGCCTAAGTTGTGATGGAGGCACCTATGCAGCAGGTTCTTTGCCATTAGGAATATGGGGGCATGCACAACTATTGGGGTGAATTGGTTAGGGTGTAGGGATTTCGCAAGGGTGTAGAAAGGTTGTGGGTTGGTGCGGAAGAAACCCATGTCAAAGGCGGCCTCTGGGTGCGAGAGGTTTATAGTTTGGAGGTTGGGGTAGAGGCCTGTACCTGCTTTGCTGAAGTCTGGGATTCCGGCAGCACACTAGGAGACATGTTACCTTGTGGTGGTGGAAGCGGCGGTGGGGCTTTAGGAAAGGGCGGTACTATACCAGAAAGACTATCTTTTGGCACTTCCCGATGGGAATGGGTTCCGCCACTGCAGGAAAGTCTCGCTGGGAGAGCGTTTCTGGAGGGGTGTCGGCATCAACCCGGGTGGATAGTTCTGCGCCCATATCTTTCCTTTTGCAAGTTCTCTGTCTTTCCTTAGGCTGGGTAGTGGTATTGAGGGACTAACGTTGAGAGAATCTTCCAGGGTGGTGGGGTCAGGGTGGGATTACATCAGTCTTCGCGCAAAGAGCCTCCTCTTGAAGCCCAAGAGGCTAAGGGTCATGGGCGCTATTGATACTACTTGACGTTTTCAATTAACGTTTCCCCCGGTGCTCTTGGCCACCCCGTAGAGATTAGCCACCCTATGACAACCACTTGTAGAATGACATTCTCATGAAAGTCAACAGAATTTTAGTCAACTGAGGAGAAATATGATATTAAATACACTTTGTGAACTCAAATAGTTGATTTGAGCAAAAAGACAGAGACAAAAAACGCAGAGAACTCAGGTCCTGAGGAGAGAAAGAGACCCACCCAAGTAATAAGCCAAGATGAAGAAGGAAAGGAAAAGAAAAAAAACTAGGAGAGAGTCCGGCTCCAGAAAGCAGCAGTAGCTGGCCCAGAATCTCCTGCTTCATTCATGGGAATTTCAGTAAGTGGCCACTGTGGGAACTGTTGTACAATGGGGTGTCCAATCTGCACCAAAGTACCTTCATTGTCTTCTACTGAAATCACCTCAATATCTATCGCCTCTGTAACCTCACCACCCAGGCTTTTTAACTCTTGTGCCAATGCTGTCCTCCTCTTCAGTGATGTATTTGTCAGCTCAGTTGCTAGTCTTTTCCTCTGCTTTTCTTGAGCTTTTGCTCATCAAGGAGCTTTTTTTTCCTTAGTCTGTGAAGCTCTCTAATCCCAATAACCTTAGCCTTTGTGATTACTCGGTGGTCAATTTTGCTTGCTGGGTGCTTTTCCTTCTCAGAGCGAAGAAGTTGTTGTGATAATAGAGCCTCAGCAGCACTACTTTGAGCAGCAGAAGCAAGCAAATGGATAAGAGTGTGGGTTTCTCTAGAATCTGTAGAGTAAAGAGCAAGCTCTTCAAGATAGGAAATATTCTCATGCAGGTGGGTTTGAGGGAGTGAGTAACAGATCATTTGAGGAGGTGAAGGATTTGGGTTTTGATGGGTAGGATCATTAAGCAATCAGTGGCGATTTGGTGGCCAAATTCCGGTGGCTCAAAAGAGGCTAACAATATTATGCCTGGTTAATGCCTTCAATCACGATCGGATTAAGATTGGAAAGAAGTTACCCTTGTGCATACGTGCCAATAGCCTATGATCTCTTGACCATAAGTCCACTTCCTGGCCTGAGTACTGCTGTAGTAGAGAGAAGATGCCAATATCCAGTGGCTGAAGGAGATGGGTAGTATGAGAGGGAAAGTATAGAAGTTGTATTTGGTGCTGAAGAGCAAAAGAGACAAATTTGTAGCTCAGGTGAGAGCTATGGCCATCAATGAGCAAGAGTCAATAGGTATTTCTGCTCTGTAGCTAGGTGTGAGAATGGAAGTGCTCAGAAAACTACTTGAACCCTGTGTAGTTATTAGACCATCCAGTATCAGAAAGGGTGAACATTGCCTCATCCTGTTCTTGATAGTCATGTCATCTGATATACTGTGCTTCTCTCTTATAGATAATATATGGTGGAATAGTCTGCTCTTCAGCTCCAATAGCCTCTACTAAAGTAATCCATTCTCTGACTCCCTCTTGAATTACATGTAGATTTTTCCTCCCACTCCTGCAAAGAACCTTCTCCCTACTCACTATACCCAGTAAGAAACCCTTCTCATCGGCATTCCACATATTCTCCAGCAGAATATAGTAGTGGCTTTGAACCTTGATCAGCCAGTCGAAGAAGTGATTTAACAGAGCAGCATCTCCAGCAAGTGCTTGTTCTTAATTGATAGCCTGAGAGAATCAGCTTGTAATGGACAGGTG
Organism: Choiromyces venosus 120613-1; assembly: GCA_003788595.2. Lineage (NCBI taxonomy): Eukaryota > Fungi > Ascomycota > Pezizomycetes > Pezizales > Tuberaceae > Choiromyces > Choiromyces venosus. The sequence continues at coordinate 10,587 of ML120757.1, forward strand.
TCTTTTGTAGAACCTGCTGATGAAATCTTTTCCTAGTCTTTCACTTATATTTCCTACAGTACCTGTTACGATCGGCTATAGGATCTCTCCTTTCTTATATCTTGCAACAGGCAACGAACCTATCGTTAGCTTTTCCTTAGAGATAATACTTACCTATCTCTTATTGTATTCTCTTTCCTTTGAGAATTCTTAATACTTGTTATCTTACACTACGTCTTAGATATTGACCGTTGCCAATACTAAGTCCTTATAGTGCTAACTAGTATTGAGTCTGTTTCTTCTTCGTGTTTGTTGGTCTTTGTAGTAAAGAGCGTAAAGGTGTTTTATTGATAACTTATAAGATAGGAAATAACTTAGGTGGTTGCGTGAAGAACTAACTATCAGGTCCTAACGACCTCCTTATATAGTTCTTCCAGCAACCCACTTACAAATCAAATGAGTCACAACTGTGACTCATACACTTGCGTAACATATAATCTCATGACCATACTTGGTCATGCGCGAAAGTCTCATGACCTTAAAAGGGTCATGTGCGAAACCTCATGACTCATATGAACGAAGTCATGCCTCTTAATCCTCATGACTCATAGGCATACCTATGAGTCAATGCTCAGCATACCAATCAAACTTAAACATAAACAACTATGACTCACAACTGTGAATCATGTAAAACCCTATGACTCATATGTGAGTCGTAGTACGAAACACAATATCATATGACTCAACTGAGTCATGTGCGAAAAACCTTTAATAAATAAAATACTATAACATACAATCATATGTTATGTGAAACCATTACAAACCATACTTGGTTTGTAATAGTACCCCCCCCTCCTGCATAATTCCAAGCATCAATTCTCTCATAAAATACTCTCTTGGTAGCATTCTCATATCATCCAATTCAATTATCCACTGGACAATCCAATCCTCCTCCTCAGCCATGAACCTTTGCTGACTTTGATGGGCATGGTGTGGGGTGTGTGTGCAGTTTTCATAGCAGTTTATGAGGGTAGTCTTGTTTAGCGAGAACATGAGTGTGACCGAATGATAACTCACTCCTTCATGCTCATTCAGATAAGCAAATACCTGAGATAGAGCCTCTTCCTGTATTCTATTTGCTGACATTGCTGCCATTGCACAGGATTGCATTGAAATAGCTGGATTCAGTCAGAAAGCTATTTATGCAGGGTTGTTGCAGGGTGGCCAATCTCTACAGGGTGGCCAAGAACACTGAGGGAAATGTTACCCAAGGGCATCTTTTTCCATTAGATGACTTAAAAACTGGATACTGTGGCTCTTCTGTTTGCTTTCTACCATCACCCCTGCAATTCACTAGATCAACTGAAGGCATTGAAATTCAGAAACCTATTATTATTATTCATGACATGGATAGTTCACAGCTCAAATGGCAAAAGGGTGGTCACAGAGTGCTGCTTCCCTGGAGAGCCTTTTTGCGGTCCTAAGCGACTACGATCACCGCTTTGTGATGCTTTGAAAATATGCACGCCCGTATGGTAAGCTTGCAACATAGTAAAGAAGCGAGAGTGTAGCAAAAGCCACTGAGTCACCAAGAGCGCATAGTGTTTCAAGTTTTCAGAAGCCCAGCCGACTCCCCAGGATTCACCAGGTGGCTTATCTAATATGACCAAGGGGTGGCCTACTTGTTCTCAATTGGCCAGAGGCTCTGGAGGGCCCCGTTTCATTCATGTGGCATTATTATGAGCCTCCCACCCATCCAACTCATTCAGAATAAAAGATTTCACCCCCTACTACCTCACGAGCTATAAACATCCTCACCACCACCTGCAATTTTTATCTCTTCCCAGACATTTACCTTTCCACCTCTGCCATCTGATAGCCACATCCCTGCAGGAGATTTCACAATTTTTTAACTCTTGCACCATGATGACAGCCACCAAGGTTGTTCGATGCATTACGAGCTTCTCTCGTGCTTCACTCAATCCTGCTGCAACCCTACAGAGGGGATTGACAGTACAGCTGTGCCGCAGATTCATATCTTCAAGTGGGAAGGATGGGGAGGCAGCTGTAAAAGTGGATGTTGAGAATCGATGAATAGACGAGAGTAAATTTATGAATAAGACTGGACTCAAGCCCACAAAGGTTGGTGTTGGGAATGGTCTGATGGCAGATGTGATGATGTTCCCTTCTACCAGTTCGTCACTTTTTCCCTTCCATTTTGTATTTCTCATGCAGGGATTGGGACACTAACAGCCCTGGTGAATAGGTATTCTCAAGCAAACAACAATAATGGACGGAGGATCTCGACCAATCTACCTTGACATGCAAGCTACAACTCCTACGGACCCTTGCTTGCTCGATACTATACTTCCCACTTATACCGGTCTCTACGGAAATCCTTATTCATGCACACATACCTATGGCTGGGAAAGAGAAAAGGTGATTGATATTGCATGTGAGAATGTTGCAAAGCTCAACGGAGCCCACCCGAAGGAGATCATATTCACCTCTGGAGCCATGGGGTTGAATGATATGTCGATCAAGTATGTGGCAAGGTTTTATACGTCTAAGAAGCATATCATCGCATCCCAGACAGAGCACAAGTGTGGGTTGGATTTGTGTCGACATTTGCAAGATGAGGGGTATGATATCACATATGTTCCCATTAAGAACAACGGTTTGATCAATCTGGAGCATTTGGAGA
>ML120758.1:0-13119 GCA_003788595.2 Choiromyces venosus 120613-1
GACTTCTCTTCTCCATGAGAATCATAATACTTCATTGTCTTATGGTATGTCCTAGATATTGACCATTGCCAATACTAAGTCCTTATAGCACCAACTGATATTAGTCTTGTTCCTTCTTCGTGGTAGTTGATCTTGTAGATAAAGAGTACAAGGATGTTTTATTGATAACTTATAAGATAGGAATAACTTAGGTAGTTGCATGAAGAACTAACTATCAGGTTCTCTTGACCTCCTTATATAGTTCTTCCAGCAACCTGCTTACAAATTAAATGAGTCACAACTGTGACTCATATGCTCACATAACATATAACCTCATGACCATACTTGGCCATGCGCAAAAGATCCATGACCCTAAATGGGTCATGTCCGAAACCTTAAGACTCATATAAACAAATTCATGCCCCTTAATCCTTATGACTCATATGCGCACATATGAGTCAACGCTTAACATACCAATCAAATTCAAACACAAATAACTATGACTCATATGTGAGTCATAGTGTAAAAACATAACATCATATAACTCAACTGAGTCATGTGAAAAACCTTTAATAAATGAAATATTATTACATACAATCGTATGTCATGTGAAACCATTACAAACCATGCCAGGTTTGTAATATTAGCCCCCTTAGTCATGAATGAACAGTTGCATGATTCGGTACTAACCCCCAGCTACCTCAGGCTTGAAGGTCCTGGGCTCATGATATATCTCCATTTGCCATGCACGTAGTGTATGGCAGATTATGGTACATGTCACGCAAATCATAGTACAATTGATGCATGCAAGAAACCAGGGATCTACAATACCTTGCATGTTCTTCCCTGCAATGTACTTACGGAAACTCAGGTGAGGAATCTGGGGTGCAAGGAATCATAATATTAAGCCCTAGGTTATATCCAATTATAGTTAGTAGTAGTCAACATATGGAAGGCATCTGGTGGAGACCAACATCATACCTACTCCAATCTCACATAAACCTATCCCATTCCAACAAATAATCAACTCTGCATGCCATAGCTGTAGGATCGTCTGGCAGACTTTATAACTCAACAATATCTTTCTTCACCTCATGTACAAACTGGGATCGTATACTAGATTGTTTTTGGCGTATCTTTCTAGGCTAGTATTGCATTCTGCATTGTGTCATATATGCCTGAGTCCACTTACCAAACTTATGCACTGCTGTGAGGGTGCAATGTTTTCAGCATTGACAATATTAGCAATCCTAGTATCCTAAACTTTGTGCACCTGGGCTTTCAGAGCAACAACATTCAGGAGTGGCTGCTCACATAGGTTGTACTGTAAGATTAGAGTCTTTGTATCATCTAATATAGTCCTTGCTATACCTGTCACCATATTTTGCTGAGAGTAAGGAGCTGAACCAGAGATCAGGGTAGTAGATGCAGGACTATGTAGGCTACCTATTGAGGACAATGACCAAGCATCATGCAATGATGGGAACATTGGAGGTCTGTAGGCTCTCCACCACATTATGCATCTAAGATCCATGATTATATACCCAGCAGGACCTATCTCCTGAGACCCTGATGGGATCAAAATGTCTATAGTTCTCACCCGATTATCTCCCTTTCTGGTAGCTACTTGTGAGCCATGATCACGTCTGGATTGGGGGCCATCTGCAATATTGATACCTTCTCTATCAGGTTCAGTATCGGATTGTGTTTTATGTAGTCTGTGTGAGATTTGGTACTCATCACCAATACCATTTGATAGATCCACTGTTTGGGTATTTGGTTCATCATTGAGTTCGGTTGCGGGTTCCATATAGACTGTGGTCAATATTGTACTCTTCCATGGGCACTTCAGTGCTCTTCCTTGTAGTCTTGCAATCAAGGATAAAGAAGAATTGCAAGTTGAGGACATATCTTAGGATTCATTTTGACCCATTCTGGATCTCCCTTTTCCCGATCCCATAGTACAGAGTAGCATGTCGTGTATACCTCTGTATAGATTGCTGATGCAGGGCACTGTCTGACTATGGGTATTGGCCTGTTACTTATTCATCGTGTAATAGGTTAGTAAATATCAGGTGTTAGGATTCAGGATGGAGGAAAATCATAGGTATCTCAATCATAGTTTGATGAAGATGAGAAGTTTGTATATTTTTCTTGTGTTCCCTATGACATGTTAGGTCTTATACACTAGTAGTCCTTGTGTGGGAGAGATGTGCAGGATCACTAACTATCACTCATTATTAAAGCAAAAGATTTGGCTGCAAAAAGGTGCTTTAAGAGTGTTCAACATTATGTTCATAATAATCAAAGCATTCTCAACTACAATTGGACTCCAGACTGTGCCATGAAAAAATTAGATGAAATGAAGGTGTTGTTAATAGAGAAGGTTTAACTAATTCTAGCCAAAAAAGGTATTTTTCAGTGGTACTAACTCCTCACAAAGTTCTCACCATGCATAACTAGCACTAACGATATCTAAAATATTCTACTGACATTGAGTCAACACTGCTGAACATCTGGGCGGCTGAATTCAAGCAATCTAAACTACTCAGATGTAAATGTTAGTAATAACACAGACATGAGTTGTAGTCTGACCATTCCATACCAACTTCAAACCCCAGTCCACCTCATCACTAATGTCCACACCCAAGTAAACATTTGGCTCAGATATTGGGTGAACACTACAACTGTTAACTACAGACAATGCAAGATGTGCTGAATCAACAAAGCTCATGGCCCCAATGTAAAGGGGATTGTTGCTATCACCATTATCACATACAAGGCACTCGAGATGGGAAGGGCTAGCAAGAAGATGCCCAAGTAAGGGTGTCAAATGGTTTTTCATTACTAGCTAACAACTACTAGCTAAGAAAGACTAACTAACAAAACTAAGCTAATGTATAGCACAAAGAAAAGGAGAAAAAGGGGAAAAGCTACAAAAGAGAAATGGGAAAAGCTACAAAAAGAAAACAAACAATGATTTTTGCACCTTCTAGTTTCTGGTTCCTTGCTGGGCACACAGGGGGACACATGAGCCAGAGGAACAGTTGGAGGACTCAGAGGGCTGCAGGCAGCTACCATAGAAGCTAGGGGTGCAGAGGGGGTCACCAGAGCTGGAAGAATGGTAGCGGGACTTGGGGGGCTGGAGGCAGCCACAACAGTAGCCAGAGGTGCAGAGGTAGTCAATGGAGCGAGAAGAACTGGCAGGGGAGGGAGCTATCCATTGCCCCATCTTGCCCACCAAAGTAGGCTGCCCGACCAGCAGTCATGATGAACTCTGGCATTCAGTGGTGGTGCTGAACAAGCTCAAATATGGCTTAAAGCTTGTCTTCCTTAGACAACCTGGCAGAAGCCTCAGGGTCACAAAAGGAAGTGGTGTCTGAGTGCCTTTTGGGAGGACATCTCGATAGGCATGGTTCATTATCCGATTCCTTGTCCTATATCCATGATTAGCTGAGTATGTATCCTGATGTTAGCTTACATGGAATTAGGGTTAGAAACTTACATTCTCAATCACAATAGCTCTATCAACAGAATCCTCCTCATCCTTGTCCTCCTCATCCTCCTCATCCTCCTCATCCTCCTCATCCTCCTCATCCTCCTCATCCTCCTCTTCCTCCTCCTTGTCCTCCTCCTCCTGCCGCTGCTGCTGCTCCTACTCCTCCTCATCTTGCTCTTTCTCCCCTACCTGAAACCTATCCTCCTTCTCCTCTTCTCCACCATCTGCCTCCTCCTCACTCTTTTCTTGCATTGCCCTCCCATTATCTCTAGCTGGCCAACTGCTATCCCAGACCTTGTAGTCAAAGCCAAGATATCTGCTATTGGTAGGCTTAGGGTTCTGGTCATTGTCTTCTCCATAATTCATGCACAGCTCCAGGACCATAAGGTCCAGTGAATGGTTAGCATCATTGGCAAGCAGCCATGCCCAGATGTCCTCATCTTCATGCAGAAAGGTGAGTTCCAAGAGTGGGAGAGGATCAGAGCATGCTCGATGAAGTAACATGGTACCCTCACTAGTTGCCCCAATGAGATATTGGGGGCACCTGATGCACCCCTCCACATGCTGGCCTTTGACTACCATGAGAAGATTGTTCATGCTCAGTGATGCCATGACCCCCCAGGCAATTCCCTGCTCACTGTCAGTTGTACTCCAGGGCTGGGCAAGGAACGAATGCCAAACTTCAAGGGCACCTGTCCGACAAAGTATATAGATCCTTATTGACCATGAGCAATAAGCAGTGGTGTGATCAGATTGAGTCACTGATAAAATGTGTTAGTACAAGGATTGTGCATCATGGATTAGTGGGAAGACTTACTTGGAGGTCCCTCAACCTCACAAACTGTCCTCGCCTCCACCAGATGAGGCCCATTCCACCACCGAATATTCTGGGCCATGTCCAAGACCAATTGTGTTAGATAACAGTCGACTTCTTTGATATCGTTGGCCCAGTACTTGTCCCTAACAAGCTTGATCTGGGCTATGATGGGGGGAAGAGTGCATTCCAAAATTACTGCTGACCTCAATTCAGAGTCAGTAATATGGCTGTTGTCCAAGGACCACACCTTAAGGTAAGCCTGGACTTCCTTGTGCTATGTAGCACACCCCAACATGCTAGTCTGGTGGTTCAAGAACCCACACGAGCTTTTGGTGTATGCTATATCACCATAGTAGCCCTTATGAGTGTTAGTTTACAAGATTCTGATATATGTGTATAGGTTAGGTTTCACTTACAAAGAATCCTCAACAGCTAGCTCAAATGGCTACTTCTTCATCGCATTCTGTGACATACAGCTGCTAAAAGAAAAGGGTAACCATTAGCTTGATCTCAGGGGATATATGAAGATGATTGGTAAGGGAATACTTTCTTACAATCTTTCTGCTGCCACTTCACTCATAACTGCACACCATAGGGCTCTCTGTTTCCTACACTGCCATTCAACATCAAGTGCCTCGACAGCAGGGTACCTAAGAGTAAAAGAAAGGTTAATAATTATTACTAGACAATACTTGAATAGAGTGCACTTACTTCCCCAACCTAACAGTGCTAAGAGGAGGAGGGGTAGGCATGCTAAGGCCTAAAGCAGGTGGATGAGCAGAGACAGCGGGACATCTAAGTAAAAAAGAAAGGTTATTATTGCTCACTATAGATATTCCATGATCAGATGGAGTGTCCTTACTTCCCCAAGCTAACAGCACTGACTGGGAGGGGGTAGGTGTACCAACATCAGAGGTAACAGGACAAGAAGAAACTGCACGACATCCTAGTGAAAAACAAAGGTTAGTATTGCTCACTATAGACAGTCAATGATCAGATAGAGTGTACTTACTTCTGCAACCTAACAGCACTCACTAGGGGGGGGTATGTGTACCAACCTCCAAGGTAGCAGGATAAGAAGAAACTGTGGGATGTCTAAGTAAAAAAGAAAGGTTAGTATTGCCTACTATAGACAGTCAATAGGCAGATGGAGTGTACTTACTTCCATATCCTGACTTGGCTGGCATGGAGTAAAGCCACTGGAGGGGCAGAAGTGGTGACAAGGACAGAGACAGTAGGACATCTAAGAGAAAAACAAAGATTAACATTGCTTACTATAGACAGTCAAAGATCAGACAGAGTGTACTTACTTTGCCTTTCTTACCAAGCATCTTTGTGAGCTTGGAGGTGCCATTCCACATCATATATTTTTTGGAAAAAAAAAAAGCAAAAAAAAGAAATAAGAAGAAAAAAGAATTTTTAGGGAGGGGGAACAGAGACTCCAGTTATGTGATGGGCAGATGAAGGGACAGAAGGAAGAAGGGAAGGAGGAAAGGAGGAAAGGAGGGAAGGAGGGGTCTTCTGATATAGGAAGACCCCTAAGCTCTATAAGAAATACCACATGCATTTCCAAGTTTGTTTGTATGCCTTATGCAACACGCAAACCATGCTAAGACATCATCACAAATAAACCTAGAGTAGTTTGCGTGTACATTGAGTTGTACAAACAAACTTAATGAGTGATCTCACTAATTGCAGTGAGTGAAGATCCTGAGAGTAGCTCACGATGGTTTATATATATAATATATATTTCTAAGTCTATTGTAATAAGTAGGGAGTCTAAAATAATATTGTAACTAACTTTAATAACATAAGCTTTTAAGCTGCAATAGTGTCATGATGCCAGGAGACAAAGTGTAGTCCAGACACCAAGAGGCATCTGAAACAGATATTTCTATGTCACCATAGACATTGGTAAGAGAGAAATATATATTACGAGGGGCATCAGGCACTGTATGACATCTCCTGGCATCATGGCACTTGTACAGCTTTCAGGCTTAATTTAATTGAATATATAGGATATATTTCTAACCCAATTGTGATTAGCATATGGTGTGGAAATATATCTTATATAGAGAAATCAAATAACCTTTTGAACTGCAATCATGTCATGAGGATAAGAGACAATGTGTGATGCCGATGCCTTGTGAAGCCACAACACCAGTATGGTAAAATGTTCAATTTATTACTATATTCAAAAGATATTTCTATTCTTATCATAGTATAGAAATATCTTTTGGATAGAGAAATAAAATCAGCTTTTTGCCATACTGTTACTGTGATACCAAGAGGCATCAATAACATATGTTTTGGTCATATCAACACCTCTTAGCCACAGAGTCACATGATGATGTCCCTAGCATTTTGAAAACAGTATGGTGAAAAACCAATTTTATTTCTATATGCAAAAGATACTTGTATACCATGATAGGTATAGTAATATCTTTTGAATATACAGATCAAATTGGTTTTTGGCCATAGTGCTGTTGTGATACCAAGAGGCATCGATAACATATATTTCTTTGTTATTGACACCACTTGGCAGTACAGCGATATGATGCCCTCACTGTCATTACAATGGTATGGTGAAAAACAACTTTTTTTTTCTATAATCAAAAGATATTTATATACCATGATAGGTATATTATCTTTTGAATATACAAATAAAATTGGTTTTTAGCTGTACCATTGTCATAATACCAAGAGGTGTCAATAACATATATTTCTGTGATATTGATACCTCTTGGCAGTATAACCATATGATGCCCTCACCATTACGACAATGAATAATGAATAACCAATTTTATTTCTATAAGCAAATGATATTTATATACCATAATAAACATAGTAATATCTTTTGCATATACAAATCAAATTGGGTTTTAGCCATACTGTTGTTGTGATACCAAGAGGCATTGATAACATATATTTCTGTAGTATTGACAGCTCTTGGTAGTACAGCAATACGATCCCCTCACTGTCACAACAACAGTATGAGGAAAAACGAACCTTCTTTTCTAAATTCCAAAGATATTTGTATACCATGATAGGTATTATAGTATCTTTTAAATATACAAATAACATTAGTTTTTGCCTATACTGTAGTTGTGATCCTAAGAGGTGTCGATAATATATATTTCTGTATCATTGATACCTCTTGACAGTACTGGCAAATGATGCCCTCACTGTCATGACAATGGTATGGTGAAAAACAAATTTTTTTTTCTATTTTCAAAAGATATTTGTATACCCTGATAGGTACAATAATATCTTTTGAATGTATAAATAAAATTGGTTTTTGGCTGTACTGTTGTTGTGATACCAAGAGGTGTCAATAACATATATTTCCATGTTATCAACATGTCATGGCAGTACAGCCATACGATGCTCTCATCATCGTGATAATGGTACAGTGAAAAGTTGGATTTATTTCTATATTAAAAAGATATCTCTATACCTATGATGGTATAGGAATATCTTTTGCATATAGAAATAAACTCAGCTTTTGGCCATACTGTTATCACAATACAAAAAGCGATCAGTAACATATCTCTGCATTACTGATGACTCTTGGCCCTGGTGTTGCACAATGTTCCCAGTGTCATGACACTCATATTGTGAAATGTTGAATTTATTTGTATATTCAAAAGATATTCTTATCTATGGTTTGAAGTTTGTAAGGAACAGCCAGACTGGAGCCCCTATCCATCTCATCACTAACATTTATCCCCAAGTAGCTCAAACTGCTTGAATTCAACCTCTCAGGTGTTAGCTGTATTGACTCAATGCCAGTAGACCATTTTAGATATTGCTAGCACTAGTTAGGCAAGGTGAGAACTTCATGAGGAGTGAGTATTGCTAAATAGTTTGGTTCATAGCCAGAATTTATTAACCAACCCACTCTAGCAACTCCTTCAATTCTTCTAATTTTTTTCATGCCAGAGTCTTGAGTCCAATTGTAGTTGAGAATGTTTAGATTATTATGAACACAATGTTGAACACTCTCGAAATGTCTTCTTGGAGCCAAATCTTTCGGTTTAATAATACGTGATATTTAGTAATCTAGTGACCACTCCCCACCCTGGGATTCCTAGTGTATAAGATCCGACACATTGTAGAGAATGCAAGAAAACTATAAAAACTTCTCATCTTCTTCAAACAGTTATCACAATACCAAGAGGCATCAGTAATATATTTCTAAAGCCACTAGTCAGAAGTGTTCATGATCTGAGACATGTGTTTAATTATAATTGCACTATAGTAGGACTGGTAGTGGGGTAGTGGGGTTATGGTGTCAATGGCAACAAGGACATGTGTACACAAGTGAATGACCAAAGGAATGAATGGGCAAGCCAACCACCAAACAAGGCACTGTAAATTTAATTATAGAAATTTGAAATAAAGAACCTTGATACTATCTAATACTTTTTATTGCCTCCCCTTACTTCCAAAAACTGCAGCCACTCTACTAGTCATTGATTTCCACAACTTCTTAAAAAACTCCTCAGGAATTGTCTCCTAAACTAAGGGTAAGACCTGGGCCAATCTTTTCTTTACTGCTTCCTTGCCACCTAGGGTATCTGCATCCTAGGGTGCTACTCATGCAATCACTTTTGATGCTCAACCAATGCATGCTCAATAGGATTTAAATCAGGTGAGTAGGGGGTGTTCCTCCACTTCAATACAGTTTCTCTCCAACCAATCCATAACACTATAAGCTTTGTGAACAGGAGAATTATCCTGCTGAAAGAGGATATCTTGCATACCAAAGGAGATCATTTGATGAATAATATGAAAAAGATGTCTTTTCAAGAGCCTAATGTACATGGTCTTGTTGACATTTTTGGTTATAGGAACCAAAGGACCTTTTCTCTTACTCCAAAAGCAGCCCCAAATTATGAGAGAATTCCCCTTATCCTTCTCCTTTGGATGGATACAATCAGCTAGCCACTTCTCTGCAGGTTCTCTAAAAACTGATTGCTGCCTTGGATCCTTGGATTTCTCCACACTGCACTCATCACTCCAAATAACTCCTTCAAAATCCTTATGAACTGTAGCCCATTTCAATATCTTTGCCACATACTCAGGCTTGAGCTTGGGTCTTGATTTGGCTAGCCATTTCTGGACATTGGCCTATCTGAGTACTCTATCTACTATTTTATATACAGTTTATTTATTAGTCAATCATGTCCTATCACTCAGAGTAGTACCAGTGTAAGTGGCTTTACCAGTAGAAATTGATACACCAGGTGTATATCTATCTCTGAAATCAGATCTAGTCATTTTCCAGTTGGATTTGGCTGCCCAGATAATTGTGTGACATTGCTGATGGCTAAGAACAGGGGTGCAAAGTGGGCAATGGATGTTTTCCACTGAATTGCACTCACATACCTGGACAACGAAGCTTTTAACTGTTGTCCAAGGTCAGCCAATGAGTTGAGCAACAAGGGCAATATTCCCGAGGCAGTAGAAAAAGGCAATAATCATGCCTTTTTCAACATTTGACATCTCTCTTTGTGAGGTTTTAGGAGTTTTTTTTTTTTTGGTACTGAGTGCTTTGTATATCCAGATTGGTAAACTATAATTGGGAGATAACAGGGCAGGTAGTCACAGCCAGAGCATAAATTATTTGGGTATGTTATGATTGTAATGGTGATACCATTCACATTCATGATCACGATCTGGTATTTTTGGCAAGGTTGCTTAGTAAGCCAAAAAACATGTTTCTAACACATTTCTGACTAGTGACTGTACATTACTGATGCCTCTTGGTATCCCAACAGCACGAAGTCCCATCGCATGATGGTTATGAAAGCATGATGTCCCATGGCATTGTGGTCATAACAGCATGACATCCCATGCCATCATGGTTATGACACCAGTACTGGTACCCCAATCCTCACACCTTCTCTGGTGTATCTCTAAGGCTTCTACCATATATTGTCTTCTATGGGTCTCTACTCTAGGTACCTCCTCCCACTGCCAAAAGATTACATTAAGTTGTGCCAATTTCTATATGCACCAGCCTTTTGGGATAACCTCTGCAAACCTTATTTCTGACTAACCACTCAGGGGCAGTAGAGGGAGAAAGTTACAAACTAGTGTACATCTCTCTATTTAGCACTTCACAGCTGGTATACCTTTGGGCCAATGTTGAGAGATTTCTGAGGTTGTGAGAATTGGCATTCCAATTGGGTTAGATCTGTTTGTGGAGCCTCTCCTCTATGCAGATGATAATGATACTAGAACTGACCATATTCTTAATAGACCACCTTATGCTCCACAATTCTATACATCCCATACCATGCTACATCTTTCTCAACTCCCATGGCATCATACCAATAATGGCATACCGGGAATCTTTATGTGTCCTACCTACCACCAAACACCTACTGGTATAAGGTAATGGCCTCAGAGCAAGGAGCTGGTAACAATTGATACCACACTTTATCCTATGGTGAAGTCCCATGTAGATGGGGGGTCTGTCTCAATGAAGCTCTCTCGGTTCAAGGGCAAGGAACCAAGGCTCAGGCAAAGGACCAATAGCTAAATGGAAGGCTATTTTGATAAGGGAATATCTCTGACTCAGGAGGATCAGGTGGCCTATAACGAGGCAAAGGAGAGGGGTGAGAAGGTGAGAAGGTATTATTCAGTGCAAGCAAGGTATGCAATAGCAGTCATGTAGTACATGTTGTGGAATACTGAAATAACACATCCTTAGGAAACATTATCGAAGTCTTCCTCAATATAGATATTGTGACACACAATTCCTCTCCACACATGGCAGCATGCATGCACTATCCCTGGACCAATACAATATGCTCGGCGTCTCCTATCTGCAAATGAACATTGGTACAGGTGAACTATATATGGCCCTTGATTACAACTATCACAGTCTTCTTGTTGTATTTATCAATCCAGCCTCCACTATCTATAGTGAGTAGGTTGGAGCAAGGATTGTGAAGTAGGCTACAGACAACATTACCAGGTACTGTGAGATTCAGCCTCTGAGGTTTCCTGGTAGCATAAGGTACAATCATACTGAAGATTGACTCCTGCAAAACTCACAACACTATAGCTATCCGAACCCATGCTGTGGGGTGTTCCAGTGGGGCATTTGGGCACAACAGGTACATGAGGGTCTAGGAGCCATTTTGACTAAGGATACAAACAACGTCAGTTCAAATACATACAGAGACCTACAAGTATTACGTGCCTCATTCCAGAATATCACACAGCTTAAGTGGTTGCTTCTTGGGGCTATAGGCAGGTCACAACACAACACAATGCAGTCCACCATTGAGCTATTCCCCCATTAGTACTGCAATTTCTGGACCAATTATGACAATGAGTGCTTTTCCCTATCTGCATGCCTCATCAATGTCATAATGGAGCCACACTTGGAATAGGGTGACCTTGGCTGCATGATGAGTATGCTATTGGGACAGTTTGAATGGGCTGGGTTTTGTGTATTCCATTTAGAACAGTGATTTCACTTTCCTGTGGGGTCAATAGTAAGCATCTGCGGTCATAAGCTAATGTACTTTACAAGGCTCCAGACTGGCTCCCAACTCTACTTGGTTTCAACTATGCATGGGTCACCCTGCAGCATGCTTTCTGGAGTCAGACTGAGGCAGGTACCCTTAGGAGTCGGATGCTTAAGTGGAAGCATGATTGTGTCAATGGCACTGCTCTACCTGATCTCCTGAATGTGCATTCTAATTCTGAATCCTTTCTGAGAAATTAACATAGCTTATTTATATGATGGGATGTATCTGCCCTGTTTTGTGTTGGATTACCCCGGAGGGCATGTGGCTGTACGGATATGTGGATATGTGGATTTGTGGCAGATCAGAATAAAAAAGATAATATGAGAACAATTGATAATGTAGCCAGGAACAACGTTCCTAAGCCTACCGTGATGTGTAACTAATATTCATGAAATAAGCTTCTAATTTGCACAAGTGTCGTGATATGAAGTGACATTGCGTGATGGCCCATGAAGGGGAAGTAGCTTGTGTTACAAGAGAGAGGATGAGGTGATCTGATAAGCTTGGGTGATACAAGGCATCAAGCTACAAGTGCTAAGCCTGTTTGGATACTAGTTACAGTTCACCGTGTGCAAACCCCTTGACCCAGTGTTCCACTGACACGCGTCAAGATCAACACTATACAGAACTCCTGCACCTCAGAATATATAGAGGACACCCAAGATTGACTAGGTAGGCTTTCACCATGGCTGTCAAATGTCCATTTTGTCGCCGAAGATACATGAAGGCAGGCGCATACAAGAAACACCTACAAACTGCACATGCAAATCTGGACATCATACTTGCCTCTACCATACGACATGCACCTTCCGTGAGTCCTATTATTGAAACGGAAACAGACTGTTAGGCATATGGAAAAAAGGGCCAAAGTTACCCGGCCTTACATAGGATTATTTTTACCATACCCCTGCAGCCCCCATGTAGGGACCGGGTGTCATTACGGTATTACGGTCGAGTTGTGTCCCGACACTTTAGCCACAATAAATGGCACCTTCAGCATAACACCATATACATCGTCGCCGTCTGTCCGACCGGATGCTGTCCATAGGATATATGAGAGGGCACCTTTGGCGACTCATGGGAAGTGACTCGGAGGAATTTGGTTAAGTTTTGAAAACCTTAGTGACCGAATATCGTGAGCCTATGGCACCGACGGGTAGCCATAGAGCCGAGCCTTTTGCTTTGAAAGAAGTAGTGCCCCAAGAGGGCCTACTCGAGAATCGGTATGAGAGGTTTTCGCTGGATAAGCTATCGGCTCGATCCAGAGCAAAAAA
>ML120760.1:0-12889 GCA_003788595.2 Choiromyces venosus 120613-1
TGTCAGTTGGCTATGGTTCAATGCATATGCTGCAGAATCATCTCTGATGATTAGACCCCTACAGTCCTTATCTGCAATGGCTTCAAGGTAAAGTTGACAATTGTAAGAGAATACAGCATTTCTTCTATCAGAATATCCTTGACTGTGTTAGATACCTTCTTGGGCAAATAGTATACAGGGATGACTTGGTCTATATATCACCGCATGAATATGGCCAGAATTAACATAGGATATATGCCAAAAGGCATACAGCAGACTGTTGGTGGGATGTCCAAGTACTGTACACCCAACTTTGCAACCTCTTTTATCAGGGTACTGGCCAACCATTTATAGGATACACTTCCATGTAGTGCAACTCTGGTTCTAATAATTGGAATATCTAATCACACTCATCTTACCAACTTCTCATGTGACAAGAAAGTATAGCCTCTCTATATTACAACTGGAAATCTCCTATCGACTAGGTGCAATACACCTGCATCAATGGCAGTTCTCCTTCTTGCAGAATTACCCATCCCACTCAAGGCCCCACAGTCCTCTTCAGCAGACAACCTGCAGAGACAAATCAATGCCAACACACTATAAGGCATATTTGATCTCATACTGTCACTCTTGCAAGATGTGGCACTTGATCATATCTCAATTAACTCTACATATCGGAAGGTCCAGAGGTGCTTCCCAATCTTATCCACATGGGTTGCGGACCATATGGAAAACATTGCACTACATGGAGTAAAATCTAATACCCATACAAAATGTGAGGAGCCTCCTGATGCATCAGGAACCAGTGTATAGGAGACATATTAGATGCAAGATTATACCACATATGAACATCTCAAATAAGAAAATGAGCATTGGTCAACAGACTGTGGGTCAGGTGACATGAATACCATGTTTGACGCACTGGTTATCAAGATAGAACAGAATGATTTTCATGGGTTTCAACAGGTTTCAGCACTACATCTGCATAAGTCAGATCTCTCCATATAGTTTGTTTAGGACTATTCAAGCATATGATTGACTAGGTTCAGGGATTCCTCAAGAAACATGCCTGACTGCAGGCTTTTGAAGATGCCTGGAAGGCTTCACCACTATACCCAAGATTCTTTGCCCCCTAAAAACCTTACCTCAAGGTTATACAGTGGCAAGGAAAGCAGATGAGGAACCTAGGGCATTGTCCTGTGGGAGTTCTTGCCATGGCATTAAGGTGGCCAGAGAGTATGCAAGTTTTGCTATTCAAATGTGCACTAGCCTGCATTAGGTCATTACTCAATTTCACTTGCATGGCCTAATATTGAAGCTGTACATCTGAGACCTTAGATTTTATGAAATAATATCTGAATCAATGTCATAATATGAAAGATATATTCTGAGAGTTTCGAATATTGAAGTGGATACAGGCAAAGGTTGACAAGCTG
The DNA here is from genome assembly GCA_003788595.2 of Choiromyces venosus 120613-1. Lineage (NCBI taxonomy): Eukaryota > Fungi > Ascomycota > Pezizomycetes > Pezizales > Tuberaceae > Choiromyces > Choiromyces venosus. The sequence goes on from ML120760.1 coordinate 1,419, forward strand.
TGAAGGGAGCTATGACATCAGAGAACACAAGTAAACCAATGTATTGTGAAATCCAAGTGGTGTTAGGTACAGGAAATGGAGCGCGAAGAAGAGATTGACCAATGTATGAAACTAATCCATACAGAATCTCATTTTAACTTTATTAAGATGTATCTACTAAGTGATTTTCAGGGCCACATATACTAGTTTGGCAAAATTCTGATGTATTCCACCAAGTTTGGTGAGCTCGTACATAAGAAACAATTCAAGGAGAGATGGTAGCATTCAAATAAAAACAATGCCGCAAGGCAGATCCTGCACAGCTATGGTTGCCAGCATGTGATCCAAATGAGACTTTTGAACCTGGATTCCCTTTGATGTCATGGGGATGATTGCCCTGCCAATATTTTAGAATGTTTAGATAAAATGAATTCTGTATCTACTCCAGTTACTAATCATAGGTTCCTGAATGGGCATTGTGATGATGTTTCCAATGTGATAAATTTTTGCAAGGTCTTGGGTATCTCACCAGAGAGCATCTGTCAGGAATTAATTTGATATAGGCAGAATAGTCTGCTCATAAAGTGCCACCTTCCTGGAGATCCTGCCATGCTTTGATTCCTTTTGGTGGAACTAATAACGCAACTTGAAATCCCTGTTCTAATGTTCCAGGAAACCGACATTTATGACATCCACAGGGCAAGCTCTACTGGTACCTGACTCTTCAGGAACCAGGCAAGTTGCAATGATTGGGTTTGGGTATATACACACAAGGACATTGTTCATTGGCTTGCATGTGTCCAAATATTGAACCTGGTTAATTCATGATGCATATCCAACATCCACAGCCTTGTCATAGTACAGACAAGGGAAAATGCATGAGAGTTTACTATAGTAGATATACAGATGATTCTCGGCCTAGCACACCTCATAATAGAGACAGACCAGTGATGGCTTTGTAATAGTTATATTGATTTAATGACATTTAATAAAATTTATTGAGGAATCATGAGATCAGAGAGTCAGGCCATGACTGTTGGCTTGGGCAAGTATTCTGCATCAAGGATGGTTAAATGATATGGAGAATATTATAGCTTCTTTCATTGCAACCTATATATAGAAACCTCTATATAGAAACTAAATAATAGAAACTGAATAATAGATATAACTAAAAGTACATGATGTAGAAATTTATAGTAGGGGATTAGTCAGTCCTTGAGATTGGGACCCTGATATGACCATACAGTGAAACATCATGGGTCCTGATATCATGATGATACTGTGGGCCATTATGGGTCCTGACATTGCTGGGATGCAGTGAACAAACCTGATAGATTGCGATGAATTACCACAATGCCCTGTAGACTCGCAGTTAGGAATTGACAATGGTGACGCATCAGGATGGTGGGAAGATTCAGGGCAGGGATAGGGACATCAGGGGATGGAAGGCATCTGTGGTTGATGTTAGGATGGAGTTGTGGTATCGCGATGAGAGATAGAAGGAACATAATCACGGGCAGTCCTTTATGGCTATACCCATTAGTACTCCCGTGAGGCAGCAGCCACAGCCAGATGTTAGGATAAGGGGAAGAAGCTATGACAGAGATGCAGATGTCCAGGGGTCATGAGGATGTCAACCCAATGTCAGGTAGTGTCCTGATCCTGCAAAGTGTTGCTATGCGACACATGATGCACTAGGCACAATGTTGTGTTGCAACATACATCATGATGCATAGGGCACAACAGGGGGTTGCAATGGAGCTCAGGATGCACTAGGTGGACAGGGCACATGAGAAATGCGGTGTGCATCAGGACATGACACCCATACATCAGACTTAGGATTTTATTTTGCTGATCCAATCTGACCTACTTGGGTATAGGTGTTAGTAATGACATAGACAGGGGTTGTAGCATGGCCATTCCTCACTAACTTCAAACCTCAGTCCATCTCATCACTAACATCCATACCCTAGAAAACAATGTGACTCAGATGGCCAGCTGGTACTAGGTGAGTTAACGACAGACAATATGAAACCTGCTAGATACCAAAGCAAGGGAGCTGAATGCTATTACTATTATCACATACTGTAGTCTACTATATCAGATGGGGTACCTGAGATCGAAATGGTAAGCAATGAGAGATGCCAAAGCAAGGATGTCAAATGGTACCATTAGTATTGCATACCAGGCACTCAAGATCGAAATATCTAGTAATTGGAGATATTGGTAGCCTCAATGGGTATTATTAGTAACTAACAAGTACAGGCTAAGAACTACAAGCTAAAACTAGTAAACAAATCCCAAAATGAGAAATAAAAATAAAACCTATAATCAGATAGCAAAAAGAAAAAAAAAAGGACTATGAAAATTCTACATAAGAAAAAATAAAATCTACAGCTAGGAAAAATTATTTTGGGGCATTCTGGACCCTTGTGCCTCAGCAGGGCACAGGAAGGCAGGAATGAGCTGAAGGAACCATCACAAGAGCTGGGGGTTAGAGCTAACCAAAGAAGCCTGAAGTGTAGGGAGCATCATGGGTGTCAGTGGTACCATTGGTGCATCTGGGAGAAGGGAGCTGTCTAGGACCCCATCAAGCAAACCATATTTGGTTACCTGTGATGGAGTCAAGAACTCCGCCAAACAGGGCTGCTCTTAGACAAGAGCAAGCATCATTTGAGGCTTATCCATATCTGAGTGCTAGGAAGCCCTAGTGTCACCTGGGGATATGGTGTCAACGCCTGTCAAGGAGCCAGCTTCCTCAACTGGTTCTTTGTCCCATATTGGTGATTAGCTGAGTTAACTGAAATGAGGTTAAGTTAGAAACATATATCCCCAATCATGATTGGCGACTTGCCAGAGTCTACCTCCAACTCATCCTCCTCATGATCCTCACCCACAAACCTCTCTGACTCCTCCACCTCACCTATATCCTCCCGAGAACATGTTACCTGCTCCTCCTCCCCTGCTTCCTGCCCCTGCTCCTGCCTTTCTCCCTCCACCTCGGTTTCCTCCTCTGCCATGGCCTCCTCGATACGTCTGGCCCACCCACAATGATCCCAGACCTTGAAGTTGAAGAAAGGGTAACTACTATGGGAAGTCTTGGGGGTCCAGTCTTCAGTATCTGCCTCATCTGTATATGGCTCCAGGACCATTAGGTTCAGGGAGTGTTGTCCCCAGTTAGCCAGCAGCCATACCCAGATATCATCATCTTTATTTACAAAGATGATCTCGGGGAGCAGGGGAGGCTCAGAGGGTACCTAACAAAGTATTTAGGCACCTTCACTTGTCACCCCCAGGAGATATTGGGCGCATCCAATTGCCCCCAACACCTGTTCTCGCTTGACCACCCCAACCAGATTATCAATACTTGGTGATGCTTGGACCCCTTAGTCGATTCCCTGGTCCAAGTTGCTGGCACACTAGGGGTGGCTAAAGCATGAGTGTGCAAGTTCCAGGACACCTGTCTGGTGGATGATGTGAATCCTTATTGCCCATGGGCAATAAAGTGAGTCCCAATCATGCTGAACCACTAATAAAATATGCTAGCATAAGGATAACATATAATAGATGGGATAATAGATAATAGAAAGAGCAGAGGAATACCTACGCTGAGGTCCTGCAACCTCACCACCACCAAACTCCTTCCCCTTAATGAGATGGTTCCTATTCGATATGCAAAGGTTCTTCGCAGTATCTTCCACCAAGAGCCTTAGATGGCACTCAACTTCCCCTATGTCTTTGGCTTAGTGCTTGTCTTGACCAAGCATGATCCAGGCTGCAACTGGGGGAAACAAGCCAGCAAAACTGAGAGCTGAATCCAAATTGGATTCTGTTTGACAATAAAGGTCCATGGAGTGAGCTGTCAGGTAGGTTCTCATCTCCTTACACTATGCACTGTATGTAACAGTGCTAGCACAAGGTTTTGAGAGGCCACACTAGCCTTTCACATAGGTGATATCATCATAGTGCTGTAAGTATTAGTTTGGAATATGTGACAGATTGGAGTAGGAGCATTGCACTTATGAGTTGTCCTCCACCACCGGCTTAAAGAGAGGGTTCTCCTGTATACTCTCCTTGATAAGAATACTCAAATAAAACAATAATTGTGAGCTCGATATCAGGGGATGCATGAACATGATGGGTAAGTGGGGGTGTTATGCTTACACTCTCTTTGTCCCCCCTCCACTTGTATCATGACCACACAGGGCTCAGCATTTTCCACCCCACTCTTAGCAGTTGGGAGACTCAACAGCAGTATGTCTAAGAGCAAAAGATAGGTTAGTAATTCTTACATGCGAATATATAAATAGAATGTACTTACTTCCCTAGGTGCACATCACTTGTGCAGGAAGGACCTGCAGGAACAGAGACAACTTGATGTCTAAGTGCAAATGAAAGGTAAGCAATTATCACTAGCTAATATATAAACACAATGAACTTACTTCCCCAGGCCTATATCACTTTTGTAGGAAGGATCCACAAGAACAGAGACAGCCAGATGTCTAAGTGCAAAAGAAAGGTTAGTAATTATCATCAGCTAATTCATACACACAATGTACTTGCTTTGGGGTTCACCCTGGTTGTGGCCATAGAGGTACCATGAAACCTCCAACAAATAATGGAAAAAAAAAAAAAAGTAAAGCGAAAAACAGTAAGATGGTGAGGGGCAAAGTGGAGGGTTAGGTCAAACAGATATGCTAGGAAAGGGAGTGGAAGTGAGGTGGAAGGAAGAGATCTTCTTCTTATCTTCCTCTGTCATGGAGAGAAGAGAAGGGAAGGAGCAATGGAGCAAAGGAGGGAAGAAGAGCTGTGCTTATATATCCTGTACATATGAGGTACATACCTCATGAGTGTACATCATGTATGTAGGGTATATAAGAATCAATGCATATGCATCTCCTAGTTTGTTTATACACCTCATTGAATACTCAAACAATGCTCAGTCATTGTCAGATGTGTGAGCATTGTTGGCAGTACAATGGGATGAACAAAGCAAATTGATTTCACTAATAGCAGTGTATGGGGATCTATTCTATATATATATATAATATATTTTAAAAGCTATAGTGATATCTATGGAGTCTAACTTGTACCTAACTATCATAAAATAAGCTATTAAGCTTCACTAATGACCTCTTAGAATCACATCACTAGTGTAGCTTAAAAGCTTTTTTTATGAAATGATATAAGATATATTACTGACACCTCCTTATGTTGGTAATCCATGATGTCTCTTTATTTGTATGACACTATTTTATTTACACAAATAAAATAGTGTAGGTAAATAAAATAGTATCCTGAATCACAGAGAGATCATGTGGTGACATATATCTATGGCTACAATGATTGATAGGTATATAAATATATATCATGACATCCTGTAGTACTATGAAACAAAGAGAAATCTTGTGGTCCTGACACCATGAGATGTTGTGATATATATTTATACAGCTATTGATCATGGTAGCTGAAGATATATATATCACTGTACAATGTCTCTATGTATCATGATGCTATTTTATTTGCCCGCACTATTTTATTTGTGTAAATAAAATAGTGTCATAATATGTAGAGATGTTATATAGTGATATATATCCACAGCTACCTTAATTGGTAGTCATAGAAATATAGACACCATGACCAGTACAGCTTCTAGTATGGCGAAAAGCCCATTTTATTTGTATATTAAGAAGATATTTCTATATGATGATATGTATACAAATATCTTTTCAATATCCAAATAAAATCAGCTTTTGGCCATTCTGTTATCATGATACCAAAAGGTATCCATAACATTTATTTCTGTATTATTAACATCTCTTGGCAGCAGAGCCACACAATGTCCTGAGCATCATGATACTGGTATAGTGAAAAGTTAAATTTATTTGTACATTCAAAAGATATTTCTATAACTATAATAGTATACAAATATCTTTTCAATGTACAAATAAAATTGGCTTTTGGCTGTGCTGTTGCAATAATACCAAGAGGCATCAATCACATATATTTGTGTGTTATCAATGCCTATTGGCAGCATCACCACATGATGTCCCCAGTATCACCACAATAGTACAGTGAGAAGTTGAATTTGTTTGTATATTCAAAAGATATTTCTAGACCTATTATGGCATACAAATATCTTTTCAATATAGACATAAAATTAGCTTTTGGCCTACTGTTGTCATGATACCAAGAGGCATCAACAACATATATTTCAATATTATCCATACCTCTTATCAGTATCACCACATGTTGTCCCTAGAATCGTGACCACAGTATGGCAAAACACCCATTTTATTTGTATATTGAAAGTATATTTTTATATGATGATATATATACAAATATCTTTTCAATCTACCAATAAAATTGGCTTTTGGCCATGCTGTTGTCATGATACTGAGAGGCATTGATAATATATATTTCTGTATTATTGACACCTCTTAGCAGCATTGCAGCATGATGTCCCCAGCATTGCCACAACAGTACAGCAAAAAGTTGAATTTATTTGTATATTCAAAAGATATTTCTATACCTATTATGGTATATAAATATCTTTTCATTATACAAATAAAATCAGCTTTTCGCTGTACTGTTATTATGATACCAAGAGCAGTTGATAACATATATTTCAGTGTTATGAATACCTATTAGCAGCAACAGCACATGACATCCCCAATATTGCCACAACAGCATAGTGGAAAGCTGATTTTAGTTGTATATTCAAAAGATATTTCTATATCTATCATGGTAGAGAAATATGTTTTGGATATAGAAACCAAATTGGCTTTTGGCTATACTGTTGTCGCAATACCAAGAGGTGTCAATATCATATATTTCTCTGTTACTGATGCCTCTTGGCAGCAGAGCAGCATGACATCCCCAGCATCATGACAAAAGTGTGGCAAAATGCTGATTTTCATTGTATATTCAAAAGATATATCTATACCATGATAGGTATACAAATATCCTCTGAATATAGAAATAAAACCAGTATTTCGTCCTACCATTGTCATGATACTATTTAAAGATATTGTATGGTGACATATATTTCTACAGCAATCGATCATGATAGCTATAGATATATGCTACCATACAATGTCTCTACATATCACGATACTATTTTATATACACAAAATTATTTTCCCCCATTATAGCTTGTATTTTTTCTAAAGTAGAATTTGCTTAGTCTCTTTTTTGTTTTTTTGCTATCTGATTTCAGAAGTTTAGTTTTCTTTTTGTTTCCAATTTTGGGATTTGTTTACTAGGTTTAGGGAGTACTTTTTTGCATGTACTTGTGAGCATCTAATGATACATATTGACACTGCCAGCATCTCCTATTGCCAGATGTTTCAATCTCGTGTGCCTGGTATATGATACTAATGATACTATTTCACACCCTTACTTTGGCCTCTCTCATTGCTTACCATTTCCATCTCTAGTGCCTAGTACAGTATAGTAGACACCAATGTAACGACCCACCAGAGAGTGTCTTACAGTAAACTATTCTTACACCCATACCGGAGACCCTGAGGTCACCGGGTAAGGGTAGTTTGGTTCACTATAGTGGGCAACTATGCATACTATAAGATAGTAGTATAAAAGGCGGGCTTGGGAAAGTCTTGTGTAACGAGGCCCGAGTTACCCTGCCATAAGGTCCGAGTTACCCTGACATGGCACCCAAGTTACCCTACCTTGCATATAGAGGTACTTACTTGGGGGCTGGGGGCAATCCTGTAGGGGTTGGGCACTCTGGTAAAATCTAAAGGCAACAAACCTGGTAGCCTTTGGGGGGCTATAGGAGGAGCTACAGGGCTCCGAATGCCCCAGGATTTTACAGAGGTATTCCTAACACCCCCCTGCGGCCCCAGTGAAAGGACCGCACGTCATGGGCTTACGGCTGTTGAGTTGTACCATTCCTTACAAAAGTAACTGAGTGGCGGCACTCCTGTAACACCGTATAGGTTGTCGCCGTCCGTCCGACCGGATGCTGTCCGTAGGATATAGGAGAGGGCATAGGGTGTGCTCCAGAGGAAGGGCTATCTTCTGGTACCAAATATGTGTAAAACGGACAAGAGCTGAAGGAGTTACTCAGGTAATACCGGAAGGGTAGTCCAGAGCCTCCTGGGTAGTCCCGGGGTGGCCCGGAAGATGTTGAGGCATCTCCGGGCAGGTGAATCGCACATAGGCACAACTCGTGCCCAATCGCTGTAAGACTATTGGGGTTGTTTGAGAACTCTAAGAGCATGATTCTTATCATGGTAGGGGTACCTTCGGGGAGTTGACTGTGGGTAGCACGCACCAGGCCAATCACCAAGGTACCCCACCGCTGGAGCTGAGTAGACTTTCCTATCAGGAAAAGACTTGATTAGAATGAAGTGGAAGGTTCAGCTCGATCATGAGAGCTATGTCTACTAAAGGCTTGCATAGATGAAATGCATATGGGTATGAGAGTTCGTAAATGGTATATCTCCTCAGTTGCATGATAGTTCGCCACTAGCATGTCAACGATATGAAGGGTTTTTCTCCTGCGGTCGCATTAGAGATGCAGCGCTGAAACACTTGATGTCGGAAGAAGATTTAGCCAGAGTGGACCAACATCCACAAAGGAATATTGTCCTGGGTGGTGTGTGTTGGCCAGCGTGTAGGAGACAGGTGTGCTCATGATCAAGTTAGAGTAGTGATGGGAGGGAACTGGCAGTATATGATATTCTACTTAAACTATATGCGAGTCCCTCTCTACTTGGGCAGTCAACTACCTCTCGAGAAACTTACAAAGTGAAGCTGCGGCTTAACGATATTAAGTTTTACTGTTTTGATTCTTCTTTACTTTACTGTTGAATTATCGCTTTTGATCTGTGAGTCACTTCAGTGCAGTCGCGAACTCGGGATCTATCTTCCCCTAGGGCACCCCCGTTACACCATCTTCTGGTACCAGATATGTGTAAAATGGACAAGAACTGAAGGTGTTACCCAGGTAATACCGGAGGGGTAGTCCAGAGCCTCCTGGGTAGTCCCGGGGTGGCCCGGAAGATATTGAGGCATCTCCAGGCAGGTGAATCGCACATAGGCATAACTTGTGCCCAATCGCTGTAAGACTATTGGGGTTGTTTGAGAACTCTAAGAGTATGATTCTTATCACGGTAGGGGTGCTTTCAGGGAGTTGACTGTGGGTAGCGCCCACCTGGCCAATCAGCAAGGTACTCCACTGGGGGAGTCGAGTAGACTTTCCTATCAAGCAAAAGACTTGAGTAGAATGAAGTAGAAGGTTCAGCTCGATCGTGAGAGCTATGTCTACTAAAGGCTTGCATAGATGAAATGCATACGGGTATGAGAGTTCATGAATGGTATATCTCCTCAGTTGCATGATAGTTCGCCACTAGCATGTTAATGATATGAAGAGTTTTCTCCTGCGGTCGCATTAGAGATGCAGCGCTGAAACACTTGATGTTGGAAGGAGATTTAGCCAGAGCAGACCATCATCCACATAGCAATAATGTCCTAGGTGATGTGTGTTGGCCAACCCGAAGGAGACGGGTGTGCTCATGATGAAGTTAGAGTAGTGATGGGAGGGAACTGGCAGCATATGATATTCTACTTAAACTATATGCGAGTCCCTCTCTACTCTGGCAATCAACTACCTCTCGAGAAACTTACTGAGTAAAGCTGCGGCTTAATGATATTAAGTTTTACTGTTTTGATTCTTCTTTACTCTACTTTTGATTATCGTTTTTGATCTTTGAGTCACTTCAGTGTGGTCGCGAACTTGGGATCCATCTTGCCATAGGGCGCCCCCATTACAGTATATCGTTAAGCGACTTCCTCACTTAACTCTCTTGAACTTGTTGCTACAAAACCTTCCTACATTGACATATTCGAGTACGAGTCACTTGTCTGGTACAAGAAGCATCGCGTGTAAAGAATTATGTCTTCCGACGTTGGTTTTACTGACCCTGAGATACAGGAACATGCTGCTCAAACCCTACAAGCCAGTATCTTTGCTGATCTACGGGGTTTAGAGTGGGAACCTGTGCCACTATTGCTCGAAGCTGCTCCCATTGAAGTTCCTCAAGCATGTCAAGAATTGGTTGTTGCAGACCCAAGGGCCCTCATGCAATCCTTTTCCTATGATGATGAGTTTACTGAGATGATGAGTGTTGAAGAGCAGGGTATTAGCATTGCAGACTTTACACGCGAGTATGTTGAACCGTACATCCTTCACGAAATCGGTTGTCAATTTCATGCAGCTCAACAACAGTTACATTTCCGGAATGACCAAAGGCAAGCTACATTTCGTCAGGATATGGTGAAGGTAGCAGGGAGTTGGATGTTGGATCAACAGGCTGCATTTCGTGAGTACATCCAAAATGCCAACTCGCTAAACACCAGGATTGGAGCTATAGAGAAGGCAATCCAAGGTGGATATGCAATAGACTCCGATAATGACGTGATTATGAGAGATGCCCCTCCCCTTCCATTAGTGCTTACTGAAAAACGTGCACCTAACTTTACTCTGAAGCTTCATGAAATGTTGCAGAAGGCAGAAGAAAGGCAATTTCTCACCCCTTTAGGGATACAAGAAATCAGTAACAATTGGGAAGAACAGTTCTCTCAGGAAGCCTCACAGGCTCCATCCAACCCCCCCCGAAGAGCATGGAGGAGCAGAGACAATAGTCCCTCCACCGCGCTGGCTCCTATGACCAGGCCTATGCCAAGGGTGGAGAGAAGGAGAAGGCGGACACCACTGGCTGGAGAAGCCTCAACGACTCTCTCAGGAGCCAGGAATACTCCGATGGTAGCAGTGCGACCACCCACAGGGGAGAGACCTTTTGGTAGTGCAACGCCGGTTCCTACGGGACAGGCACCACAGATGCCGGCGCGTAATACTCCTGCAGTCATTCCCCCAGCCCCAGGACCTAAGCCTTCGGGCGGTGGTTTTGGTCAAAATCTAGAGGTCCCGGGGGCTTGGGCGCAGTCATTTGCAAGTGATTGTTCCCCTGCTTGTTGGGTCGAGGGAGAGTCACCTTTTTCAAGACGCTATCACCATGTCGAAGGGTGTATTAAACTTCCATCACAGGCAGTTAGACACCCACTGGGACAAAATGTGTCAAGACAAAAGGGACCAAAAGTTGAAAAAACACCATGTGATTTCAGTGGCTCACTTCGCCATCAAGGGCTCCCGCTCGCACTGGATACTTGTTTGGAATACCAACAGTCCTGGTTCAAACCAGGGCAAGCAATGGGAACTCTGAGTCAATTGGATAGTACTCGCTTACCCCCTCCAATACCACACCCAGTCCCACCATCCAGGGGTGGTTCCCACTTTAATGGACCGGGTAGTTCGGAGGAATCCTTTGATAGATATGATGTTCCTGGTGGAGGCAGAGGTAATAGATCCCCGAAAGGCGGAAACACTGCAGCTGGAGGGGATCCGGGTGATTCCGACTCCTCTAGCAGCTCAGATGATGATGCTGACTCCATCCCCGATCTTGAGC
>ML120762.1:0-12396 GCA_003788595.2 Choiromyces venosus 120613-1
GAACTTGCATTGGACAGAACATGAGGCGAAATACGGTGCTTTTATATAACTCTCAGCGCCTTTTTTCAGCTGGACGGCCAAGGCGGCTGATTTCTGATTTCTAAATTCTAACTTCCGTTGCTACACCCTTTTACTCGTATACATGACAGCAATACCTTGATCCTCATTCTACTAGAACACTGCCAGCTGTGATTCTACCCTACATCTGCCACGGAATACGATACTCATTCATCTCAATATCTAAGGTTGGGTCTCATTCCATCATATCCCGTGTTGTTGACTTATTTCAGGACTTGCGAACCCATAGCATACAACGATTACGATAAGCGATAAGTCATCATCATTGAACTAGCTAGCTACGCCTAGCTATCATCACACCCGAGCATCCAAAATATATTTACAGCAAACTAACTATAACTTTAATTGTGATGGATCGGTGGGTATCCAGATTGATCTAACCTTTCATTTTAAACCTATCAGCACCTATCTAACAGTCTTGTCAGAATTACTGAAATCCAATCCAAGATTCAAGGGAGCTCCAGCGGTAACAGGGGGGATAATAGCATCTTCGGTAGTAGTAATGTTATTGGAGAGACTCAGACGTACCACCATATTACAAATTTCGGAGTCATAAATCAAGGGGGTCTATCGAAAGCTAAAGACGGAGGTATCATCACTTCCCTTCGCAGGTTTCTAGCAAAGAGCTAACATGCTAAAAGAACCGAAAGAGACATCTAGGCCATATTGGATCGTCCCTTACAGCAGGAATAGAACGTTTACGGGCCGTAACAGTGTCATTGAGTCGGTAAAGGGACATTGCAAAAGCAACGATCATAACCGGGTCTCGCTCCAAGGATTAGGGGGCTGTGGGTATGTATTTATCACTTCGTCATACAAAGGATGTACTAACCTCGCTTAGAAAAACTCAGATTGCCCTCGAATACGTTTACCAGCGTGCGCAGGAGAGTCGTTGTCATGTTTTCTGGACACACGGAAGTGGGATGTTGAAGTTCATCCAGGATTTTCGGACTATTGGACAACGTGTTCACATTCCTCAGGCCAGCACCCAGAAAGACGAAGAGCAATTTTTGTTGAGGATAAAGCCATGGTTTGAGGGTTCAGATAGTGGCGACTGGATCCTAGTTATCGACAATGCCGACAACGAGGACGACTTTCTTAGCAACAACAGTCCTATCGCGAAGCTAGTACCTCAGGGTAACAAGGGGACAGTGATATTTACGACCAGATCTCTAAAGGTTGCGCATCGGCAGGAGTGTACTGTTATCGAGGTTGAGAAAATGGCGGGGGAAGAAGCACGGGCGCTATTTTCAAAACGTTTTCGCAACTGGGATCGTTTGGAAGATGAAGAACAAAAGATTGTGCCCATGATCCTTGACTCACTGGATTACCTACCACTGGCTGTTGTTGGTGCGGCAGCTTTTATGACCGAGACCACGACACCTCCTTCAGAATACTGGTCCATTTTCGAGATGGGCGATACAGGAAGGAAAAAGCTACTTTTGAGGGGGTTTTCCGACATCCGACGGGAGACCGATGTGACCGAAAGTATACTGAGCACGTACTTTATCACATTTGAGCGGATAACAAAACAGATGCCCACAGCGGCGCATCTTCTCTGGTTGATTGCCTTCTTCGATCGTCAAAACATACCGGAGGAGTTACTGAGTCAATGTGGCCTGGAAGGGATAGATGATTCCATTGAATTTCGTGAGGCTATTGGAAAGCTATTGGGATTCTCGTTAGTTACATATGTCAACCGCGAAGGCAAACGGTTTTACGAGCTTCATCGTTTGGTCCAACTTTCTATACGTGCATACTTATCACCAGAGGAGCTGGATCACTCGAAGCTCACGGCACTAAGAGTGGTTTCACGATTGTTTCCCCGAGATGAAACCGAGTGGCGATATGGTGGTATTACCGCTGCATACGTTCCTCATGCACTTGCAGTAACTAAAGAGTCAACCAATTCAGTTGCTGAAAACCTTATTTCTTTGATGGGCAGCTACTTTCGTTATATTGGTTTTTACGATGAATCAGAGGCAATGTTCCGCCGTGCACTGGAGGGGAAAGAGAAGGTTCTTGGGCCAAACCACCCGGACACCCTTTCAAGTGTCAATAACCTGGCTTTAGTGCTGAAAGACCTAGGGAGACATGGCGAATCAGAGGCGATGTTAGAAGATGTGGGCACGTGCACTGGAAGCTCGAGAGAAAGCACTTGGTCAAGAGCACGATGAAGTCTATAAAACCCTCAATCGTTTGGCTGGTCTATATGACAAACAGAGGAAATATTCTCAAGCTGAAGGAGCTTATGAGCGGGCCTCCACAGGATTCTCTAAAACCCTGGGCGAACAACATCCCACCACCTTAGAATGTATCAGGAAGCTGACGGAGTTACGGGAGACAAAATCTGCTGCTGAGGGGACTAGTGCGATTGACGTGGAAGTGGTTGTTAATGATGTCAATAACCGGCGCTCACTTCATGATCGCTTCAGGAAGTTCATGCAGCTTCGCGAGCGAAGAGGCCTTGGTGGTGGGAAATCGGCGAAACGGCAGTAGAATGTAGGACGAGGGGTTAAGCCATGGGCAATTTTAGTTTGTCGAAATTACAACGGAACGATGAAGTGAGTGTTGGGGAAGACTTGTCAATGGTTGCAATGTTTTGTGAAGTTTGGGATAGTCTATGCAAGTTTGGTAAAATCTAGGCCTATTTGGTAATGTTGGATTGTTATTTGTAATTGCTATCGTTAGCTATTGGTAGAGTAATGTATATAAGGGATGCCACATCTAATTCTCATTGCCATCAGCGAACCTAATTAATAGAATTATAATTAGAATAAGGAGGGAACTGTGTAGTTGTACAACGTAATATATATTGTCATAGATGTCCATCAAATCGTGACATGCGCGATCGCAAGTCCAGGAATCCCGTAACCCTTTATAAACATAAGCACCATCCTTTTCATCACCCCCGTGCTCCATACTAGCTACTGTTATATAGGATATCTACCATCGCTAAACTAGAAATATCTTCACAAGCCGATCTCCAACACAAACTACATTACCTTTAACAAAGATCTCAAGTACGTCTTACTCGAAGAATCCTCACGTACCTATATCGCCACTAACCCATCTAATCTTTCAAGGTACTTAACTCACGTATCCTTCATTCCGAAATCTCCATAATCTCGACAGTATCCACGACCTTTCAGTTGTAACTCGCGTCCTAATACCTGAGTACTGTTCTTCATGTTATGAGCAGTATTCCGGGAGTGCGGCGTATATATATAATGGGAATGATAGTTAAGGTATGGGGCAACCCCAAACGAGTGAGAGAATATTCCCGAAGACGTGAAACCTCCTTCCACAAACTTCTAAAAACCAACTTCTAACAACCAACTATTCCTCTGTGTGGTCACCCGTGATCCTTTCTCCATCCCAACATCACTTTCATCCATATAATCCCATACCTGCATTCCGTAACGCCTATACCTAAAGCCTATTTCCTATTCCCTAAATTCTATCACCATGTCCTGTGACCGCCTGCTATCACCGTTGCATCTCCATCACCGAAGTCACTCCGTTGTGAATTTGTTGTCCCAAGTGAGATCCATCAATTCATGAGTAATCGTCCGTGACATTGTATTTTGACAGATCACCTGAGTACAAGCCGGACCACCATGGTAGATCACTCAATTTGTGATATTTTGCATGTTGATGAACGTGGCAATCCCGCGCACTGGGCCGAAGTCGTGCCTACACTATCACACAAGATCGTATTTCTGGCTTCCCCACTGCTTTACGGGGGTAGAGTTGTCATCTCCGTTGGCAAAGCTTTGTACTTACCTCCCCATCGGAAATGCTTCCTCACGGTGTGCCATAGAAAGGCAGGATTTATTGAATTATTTTTCTTTGAGATATTATACTCTGAGGTCCGGATGTGCCAAAAATGGTCTGGTGTGGTGTCTGCAAGGGAATAGGGAAATTTGGAAATGTGTGCCCATCACATGCTTAAAGCCAAACCAGGAAACAGGCCTGGTGGCAGAGGCCAACATGAGGTGTCGAATACGGTACATGAAGACATTTTAGGAAAATACAGGCATCGTGCGTGGATAAGGTGGGAATGGCCAAGAGCTATGACATCGGCAGTGTGCAGGTACTGGTATCAGAACTATGGCATCACACACCAAGTCTCAAAATAGGTTATTGGGTTTGTGTTCTACACAATTAAAATTTGGGTTTGGTTGGATTGTGTTGGGTCACAAGTTTTGACGTTTGGGTTGGGTGGATTTATGTCTTGCAAATCACCGGCGATTCCTCGTTCACTTTGGCGGACTTATATGCATCGGAAATTGGATAAAATGTACTAGGGCATAGGATATAGAATAGAGGAGCCCTGAGGTGATCGGAAATAGGATTTAAGTTGATTGGAGAATAGGATTTAGGATTTTTGGGAAATTGTCTTTAGTGATGTTTGGGCAAGGAATGTTGTGAATTGTGGTGGAATGTTATGAGAAGTTTGCAAGAGTTTCGAGCATGTTTGTTATTTCTTTATCTTGTACTGTTCATCTGTTATGCTGGAATTATGTCTATAAGTATGTAGATTCCCCATACTCGTTTTTGGGGAATCAGACCTTCAATAAACTACTTTGTCCTCTACAAAGTTACTTTCATATCCATATTCACTGTACATAATTTTATTGTGAGGTCGTTGTATTGTGGGGGTAAGCCAACTAACCCCTAAAGAATGCTTGGCAAGGAGAGTTCCCGACCCGATGCCCGCTACCTATGCTAGACTTCCACCCCCTTTAGTTTTGACTGGGTGTTAGTAAGGTCCCTAAATCTGTTCTATAAGGTCATGACATTTACTCAATCCAATTTCTACTAACTACCAGGATGGAAATTGTGTGAAATAGCAGTGTTTTTTTGGTTTGAATGACTGAGGTACAAAATTTAATCACTTCTCACCAGGATTCGATCTTCTCTGCTGAACAAAATGTAACTGCTAGAACATTTTACTTCCACCATTTCCTCTGATCAGTCTATACCTAGTTCTTAAGCTACTAATTGCTTTGGAAGGTGATGACCCATCACCATGATCACCACTCCATATTTGAGCTGTTGCAATTTGCCAGTAAAGAGTGGTGAGATTTGCTGGCAGTATTAAATTTATTACTTTATGCTGAATTCAGCAATTTGAGCTCATTGCTGTTCCCTCTCATCTCATGAATGGGTTCAATGTTTGGTCTCAGGCCAGTCCAAACTGTGCTAAAAGAAATTCATATCTTTTCTAAAATTGTTTAAGTCCACCTTCATGAAGCTTCTGATAACCATATGGGTATCATGGGTTAGCTAAATACCTAATGGGCAGAGTTTTGCTAGTAGGTTGTGGCTCTATTGGGCCCCATTTGCACCCAGTTAACCAATTTCCTACTGCGGTAGACACATTGTGAGGCTTGTACTGTAGGGTATCTAGGTTATAATAATGCAGAAACATGAAGCGGCACACTAGAGGAAGTGTTCACTAAGCTTGCTACAAAAGGGAAGTCGAAGGGGAAATGAGATTCAGCAGCTATGACAAGGTAAGAAGTGGGTTTGGCGAGTAAGAACTGAGTTTTTTTTTTCAAATCTTATATACAAAACCGTGCTCAAAAATGAGGGGCATACTGTAGTTCTGCATTTTTTTTTGCCGATTGCAGTGGCAATACTGGTTTTGATGAGTCACTATTATGGTAGTCGAACAGTAAATTCAACAACTGCTTGCCAATTTTGTTTCTATACCAGTATCCTCGAGGTAAACTTCCATATCAACAACAAGCCCAGAGGAGATACAGCCGACGCCATATCCAAATAATGTCTGAGAAAATAGAACATTATTTTCTCTGGCTAGAATAAGGTGATTCCCAATCATGTCATGAATTTATGGCACTGTTGTTGAAAACCTCATAAACCCAGGTTTACCTCAAAGATATAGAAAACAATCATCAACTACAATAGGAGTTTTGATGGGCTATTGTTTGTGAAATTTGCAGAATAGCATTTACCAGCCATCATAGTACCATGTTTGTGATGTTATATGTGATCACAACAACAATTACCTATGATAGCTTTAGTACAGAGAGGGAGCCTGGGGCTAGCACTTGACAAGGTCAGGGTTCTTGGTCAACCCTTGCCCCCATTGCTCAAATAATTGGGCGATCTAACTTATATGTTTTTTTTTTTACAGTAAAAACTTGAATAATTGAACCGTGTGCTATGTCGTTGGAGCGACCCGCTCTGGTAAGGTCTAGTCTTTTTTTTTTTTTTTTTTTTTCTTTGAGGGGGTGGCTAGTTTTTTTTTTTTTTTTGCTGTGTTTTTCACCCCTATTCCAGAGGTGGGAATTCTAGACTACATTGCACCCGGTTCAATTGTTCGAGTTTTTACTGTAGTCAAAATTGAGATTGTGAAACGGAAGTTAGGAAAAGTTGGGTAACAGAAATTCCTTCTTTCAATTAATAGGTCCAATCTAAATAATTGAGCCTCTAATTGCGGGGATTTACAGGATCTGCTACCGGCCCACTACTGGTAAAATCTAGCAAAACAAGAGTGGTTCCTGTTGAATGTACGCGATGTACGGTATACATTAGCGGCCTCCTTCCCAATGCATTAATCCAGACAATCCCGATACATTTACTAGAAGTATGATACATTAGATATAGATGGTGGGATATGGCTATTATGGATATGTATTGGATATGTTAGAGTTGGCTGCTAGTTGAGGACATGAGACGTTGGTGGATTTCATATGTCATTAGTTAGTTTCTCTTATGTTTCTCTTGGTTTCATTTTTCCCCGACGATCTCCACAAAGATCCTATGCTTTCTTTTAGTTATTTGCCATCATCGAAATTCCTGTTCTTCATTATCAGATACTTTGATCAATTCATTCATTCTTTGTTACACTTTATCTTTTTCATTCTACATAGACAGAAACTCAATTGCTACTCTATTGTTCTTGGTCATCCGCTGCTACCCACCGAAGTGAGTATATTGAAGGTCAACTACCGTCGAACCCTAAATACTTCACAGTTCCTAGCGAGACACTAGCTGCAGATTGGGTCATGTCTGCCACCAGCGCTTGTTGATTTAGCCTCACCCACTACCGCAACAATTTTCATCCATCAACCCATGAGCTGCACTTACGGGCCACCTGTTAGCCACAAGTGTTAGTCTAACTTCGGCGTGATTATGATATTATGCCACTGTACATTGGGGGTGTGCATAAGTGAAGCAAATAGTTTAGGGCGCGTCTGGTCGTCCCGGGCTTTTCAAACCTTGATAATCACAAAACGTGAGTTGCAGCTGGCAACCGAAATAATCACAAGTTATCATAATTGGGCATTTTCAAGCTCCAAGAAGTGTGTCTGGTGGTCAGGAAAATCAGTTCAAAAAAGGTTGCTCAAAAAACCCAGAATAATTATTATGAGAAACATATGGGTACCTGTATTTCAATACTTATTTTTTGATTTTTTTATTCCAAAAATTGATAGTTGTAGTGGGTTATTGTAGCTTGTGCATACTGTTCCGAAATGACAGTTTGTGAAATACTGGTCAGATCAGTATTTCAGAAACCTTCATTTTGACATCATTATTGCATCTTGATTATTGAGTTTTGGTGTCAACCAGACATGCCACTCAAAAGGAAAATAGAGTTTTGCGGCAAACCTCTATAATCGGGGTCAAAATGAAGGTTTGAGGTGGCAACCAGACGCGCCCTTAACAGTCAAAAGTTTGGTGAGTGTAACCAAGGAATGGGCTACTATGGGCTGTTTGTTTGAAAAGTCTTTTTCTCCGACATTTTAACATCGGGAAGGTTCTTTTTTTTTCGCTATTCATGCCCGTTGCCCCATCTCGCAGGCAGCTGATCCGACATCTCAGCATTGTGTGAGTGGTTGATAGACTTCTCGTAGTTCTCTGATGTTTGTGAACACAGCTGCTATTGCATACCACCAAAATCTTGAGGATCCGGCCGATTTTCTGCCTATATGCAATAGCAGTTGTATTCACAAACATCAAAGAATTATGAGTATACAGCAGAACTCGGAACCCTACCTCCGTAGAATCATTCTCACGTTTTTTTTTCTTTTTCACAAGTTCATCTCTCACATGTATTCATATACGCTCTGCAGCAGACTGGAGATTTGACATTTTCTAAAGTCGTCAAAAGGGAGTTGTCAGGGGAATGAGCATGCTTGACACTTTTGAAACTTCAACTTAACAATATGCAGCCGTAGTCTGGAACATAACTTGAAGGAACAGATCTGGACTAGGCCGGATCGCAATAGACAAATCTTTCAAGGCCCAGGATGCGGGAAACATCGGGTATGGTCGAATATAATATTCAATAAAGCATGTTTTCCCTCATACTGATGTTGTAAAGCGGACAAGTCCAGACAGATTCATTATGTTAGAGAGATCATGTGGTATTAAATTCCTGTCTATGATCAAAATATTTTTCAAAAACCTTTGACTCAGATGGAAATATTGGCAAGCGTTTTGGACTACCATATCCTGCTATGCACCACCTGTGCAATGGATTTTTCGAAATATTCGCAGCTAATCTATTGAACCATAGGCGTGGAGTAAAATGAACTGGTTGATTATCACCTGTGTGTTCACCATTTTAGCGCCAGCCTCGTCAAACATGATGTGCAGTACTCGCTGGTTCAGTTGCTATGCGGACACTTGGTAACCCTAACCCACGGGGTGTTGAAATGCAGGAGATACTGCTCGGCATGCATTAGTATAAGTTTCATACCCTGTTAGTTGTTTTATGCTCTAGTACTTGTTTCCGGTTTTGTTTTCGACTTGTTTCGTACTAGGGAAGTGAGGGTTACTAGTGCGACGTTTTACTATACAGTTAGTATCGTCGCAGGTAGCTAGTTTGGAACGTTATTGACACATTGGTGGCCACAGGATGGAAGTGGTATTTCCCGGAGGATTTCTAGGATGACTCTTTTCACCTCTATAAAGTCATGTATGTTTTCGCGCAGTTTAGAAAATAGTTAACGAACTGAACAACCGTTGAATCACACACTTTATCAATCGTTCATTATTCCTATACCGCATACCTTCTATTTTTCTATTCTATTATAACTCCCCCTATCTCATTGGTGCAGTACGCACATTTCCCAAAGTCCCTTCCCCAGGAATTCGTATACTCAGCGGTGCAAGCTGTCCTCCTAAAAGTCTAAAACGGGGCGCTGGCCGTTGCCCACGATACCTCACCACGGTTCACCATAGAGTACGAACGAAGATGTATTAGCTATTCGAGTACCTTCACAACTATTAATTGTATGAAGGACGTACTTTATGAAGAGTGGGATAAGATCACAATTGAGGAGATAAACAAGAAGATTCTTAGGCTTCCGAAAGTAATGGAACGTTGTATAAATGTCCTGGGAGGGGGCAATTATCATGGTTAAGTATGTTATTATTTAGATTTCTATGACTACTGTATTTCATTCCCTATTTCACTTTGCTTTTAGTAAATAAGCCTGTTCTCTATCAATTCCCCGATTCTGTAGACTCCCAGCTTTTATTTCATACTAGTTAGACCCTTGTAGCAGTAAAATTCGTATACTTATTGGCTTTTGAAAATTGCTCGTTCATCGACCTCCTTAGAGAACCCTGGGGCATAGTACTCGTAATGTCGTGACGTTTGTAAAACTGACTGTTATTGCATACCACCAAAATTCTGAGGCTCTGGCCGAATTTTGGTGGTATGCGATAGCAGCTCAACAACACTTTCAATTTGTATGTGAATTTAGGAATTACGAACCACTACCAAACATTTTCTGATACTTTAAATGTCCTTCTGGCTCTCTCACACATTGTTTTGAATCTTTGAAAATAAGTCCTTCATTTTCTTTCTACTCTTTTACAACTTTTATTTTCATGTTGTGGAATTTTGGTTTCAGTTAAGTTTGAAAGTGTCGTTGAGCCAAATCTCGCGTTGAGCTGTCGTGCACTCTCTAGAAGAGAGTGCCCAAGGTTACGAAAGCAACCATAGGTTGTAGTGGAGCCACAACCTTCACATAGTTACCTGCCTAGAAAGGAGAGGTCAACACCACCTAACTACCAATTCCCTTGCCAAGACATCAACCCAAGCTAACTAGTAAACAAAACTGAACAAATGAGCAAACAAAGCCATCCTCCCTATCAACCAAATACCCAACCCATAACACTCATAATAACTAGATGCTCCAATTAAAATACAATACAACTTTCAGCTAACACACCTCAGATATTTTTTCTTCCCCACAGTACAAGTTTCCTGTTGTCTTCCTATGATCCTTCCACCAATCTTCCATGGTCTCCCTCAGTTCTAAATTCCATCATCCTCTCTTCTTATTCTCTGTTGTTCTGTACCAGATCTGTTTTTGAAGTAAGGTTTAGAGATATGCCCCTTATTTAGGCCTGTCCTCATAGGCCACATAAGGTAACAAAAAAACTAGCAAACAAATGATAACTTATCCTCCATCGATATACATAGCTCATCTAATCCCTCCAATTTCTAGCTAAATAGAATTCCTTCACAAATAATAATTTGGTTTCATCAAACTAACTACTCTGTGATTAAAAAATGCAAAACCAGATTTTTCTCTTCATACTGTACATCACATCCTAGGCACTGAAATGGCTTTCTCCTCTACTCCTATATCTCTGCCAGTGATGTTTTCATTTATGACTAAAACTATTTCTGAACAGTCTTCAATTGTTATCTTTTTTCAACCTTTATTTTTTCATATATTATCTATTATCAAACAGTAAAGGTCTCCAACAGCAAAAATATTATCTTGTACCAGGTGCATCCTATGTGTCTGACACACAGGGTGGCCATAATGATAACTATTAACTAAGACAAACTAGTGAATTGATGTTGCATCCTGATGTCGATTCATGCACCTGGTGCATCCTAACAGTATCCAGACAATAGACACCTATGTCAGGTGCAACCTGACAACATCTGATTCTGTGCTCTTGCATCCTAACAATGTCTGACCATTGGGTATTGAATCCTAACAATGTCTGATTCTCAGCTGTTGCATACTAACACCATCTGATCCTAGCCTGTTGCATCTGGACACTACTTGATCCTAAGCTCTTATATTATGGTGATGCCTATTTCTGGTCTCTTCCACCCTGATGTCACATCCTCACCTTTATGCATCAAGATTCCATGATACTCATGATGTATGCCCTGGCACCACCTATCATCTGGCATTTCCATCCAGATTCTTTCTTCATGATGCTCCTCTCATCTGGATCTCCACCTGCATACACAATGCATCCAGATTTCACCTCGACCATGACCTCTCATCTTGATGCTACTACTTCATATCTGGACCACCTCAGGATACCTTTGGAAGTGTGGTAAATTACCCTTGATGTCATCTGCACCTTGTGCCCTGTATTGTCCAATCTTTCCAACTCCCTCCTAATATCTAATATACTACATTTTGATCGACCTGACACCTTCCAGATGGCTGCTTTTCATAGATTCTACAGTGAATATCACTCTGATTATTCCTTTCTACTATAGTCCTGTAGTTTCTATTGTAGTCTCGTCATGGTAAGCTAAATTACATCTATCACTCATAATCTTTACATGTTCTTGATTCCCCTTAATTACCCTTGGTGGCAGTCCCACCCCCCCCACTTGTCATCGTCCAACTTATGATGACACTCCCACTGGTGCTGCTTGCACTTCCTGGAAATCTGCAAGGCTCAACAAGACTGACCGAAATAGGAAAGGGATGCCCACAGGTGGTGCTTGTGCTTCCTGAGAATCATCTGGACTCAGAACACCCAAACCTTGTAACTGAAGCTCCCAGTCTACCGATGTCTAGCTCAAGTCAAACCAGCTGTCAGCTTCAGGTGATGGATTCTAACGTTCCAGATGTCCTACTAGGTCCAAGTCCCAGTGATTGGTATGTCATAATACAGGTTATGTAGAAGTGTAGTTGGATATGCAACTCTCGAGCTAAGCACTTACAGCTTCCCAATCATTGTCATATCTATCACCGTGGTCCCACTGCACCTTGTGAACTTGTGCAACCCTCTTATTGATTGTTTCTTGAATATTTTCCACAACCATATCCTGAATCCTCTATGGGTACTTACCCCAAGTTTCTTTTTGCTGGTCAAAAAGGTCTTGTATATTTGGTAACAGGTTAGCCACCCCAGTCACGAATGAAAACTTGGATGATTCAGTGACTCACCCCTTGCTGCCTCATGCTTGAGGTCCCTGGGCTCCTGATATAATCTCATTTACCATGCATGCAGTGTATGGCAGATCATTGAGTATGTCAAGCAGATCATAGTTCCATTGATGCG
>ML120763.1:0-12211 GCA_003788595.2 Choiromyces venosus 120613-1
GAAGTAAATTGAAAAATTTACACCATGATCAGATGTACACTTGAATGGTGAAATCACCACACAAAAGAAAAGTTTTCACCATACAAGGTCTGAAATATACATAACCACTCAAGCCACACAATTAAGGAGGTGGCACAATTTTCAATCCACAACAACTTTTTCAATTCTTAATCAATAAAAATAATATTTTGTTAATATATATCTAGAGAGCTAGGGGATCTTAGAAATGTAAAAAAAGTTTGAAATTATTTACTTTGATTTTGAGTGATTTTGTTGAGTTGTGGTAAGACCCTTGAGGTTTGTGTTACCATTGTTGATATTTGACCTTGAATTTAGCTATAGAATCAAGCTCGAAGCGAGAGAATCTTTCCCGGTGGGGAACGAGTTCAGTGTGGAGCTCGAAGCGAGAGATTCGTTCCCGGTGGGGAATGAGTTTGGTGTCGACCTCGAAGCGAGAGATTCTTTCCCGTTGAGGAACGAGCTTGGAATGGATCTCGGCGCGAGAGAATTGTTCCCGGTGGGGAACGAGTTTTTTGTAGAGCTCGAAGTGAGAGATTCGTTCCCGGTGGGGAACAAGTTTGGTGTCAAGCTGGAAGCGAGAGATTCGTTCCCGGTGGGGAACGAGTTTGGTGTTGAGCTCGAAGCAAGAGATTTGTTCCCAGTGGGGCACGAGTTTGGTGCCGCAGTGTGATTTCCATCCCTGAATGTACTTCATGTACCTACTGTAGGCCTAACCGTACTGCTTGACACTGCCAAACGGCCTATAATTTTGAACAGTAAGTAACAACTATAAGTAGTAACTGCAAATCTTTTGAATAGTAAGTCAGAAGTATTGTCTGTAGTTACTGCAAATCCTTTAAATAGTAAGTCAGAAATATTTACAAATCCTTTTGAATAGTAAGTCAGTTGTAGTGTTAGTGGTAGTTTTACATCTCTTGAATAGTAAGTCATTAATATTGTGAATAGTAATTGCAAATCTTATTAATAGCAAGTCATTTGGAGCATCAGTAGTAACTGAATATCTTTTGGATTGTAGACCAGAAGTATTTACAAAGATTAAAAACAGTAAGTCAGAAGAATTTACTAATATTTTGAAAAGTAAGTTTATAGTAGTATGAATAGTAACTGCAAATATTTAGAATAGTAAGTCAGAAGTATTTACAAATCTGTTGAATAGTAAGTAAGAAGTATTATCTGTAGTTGCAACAAATAATTTGAATAGTAAGTCAGAAGTATTTACAAATCCTTTTGAATATTAAGTCAGTAGTAGTATCAGTAATAGTTTCATATTTTTTGAATAGTTAGTCACTAATATTGTCAATAGTAACTGCAGATCTTTTGAATAGCAAGTCAGAAGTATAGACAAATCTTGGGAATAGTAAGTCATTTGTAGAGTCAGTAATAACTGAAAATCTTTTGAATAGTAAGCCAGAAGTATTTATGAATATTTTGAGTAGTAAGTCAGAATAATTTAGTAATATTTTCAAAAGTAAGTTACTAATAGTATAAGTAGTAACTGCAAATATTTACATTAGTAAGCAAGTAGTATTTACAAATCTTTGGAAAAGTAAACTAGTTGTAGAGTTAGTAGTAACTTCAAATGCTTTGAATAGTAAGTCTGTAGTAGTGTTAGTAGTAGTTTTATATTGTGAGAATACTAAGTCAATAGTAGTATCTGTAGTTACCACAAATCTTTTGAACAGTAAGTTAGAAGTATTTACCAATCTTTTTGAATAGTAAGTCACTAGTAGTATTAGTAGTAGTTGTACATTTCTTGAATAGTAAGACAGTAGTATTGTCATTAGTAACTGCAAATCTTGGGAATAGTAAGTCAGTAGTAGTGTCAGTAGTAACCCCAAATATTATAAATTGTAAGTCAGTAGTAACTGTAAATATTTTGAATAGTAAGTCAGAAGAATTTACTAATGTTTCAAATAGTGAGTCACTCGTAGTATCAGAAGTAACTGCAAATATTTGGGATAGCAATTCAGAATTATTCTTATATCTTTTGAATAGTATATCAGTGGTAGTATCAGTAATAGTTTCACATTTCTTGATTAGTAAGTCTATAGTGTTGTTAGCAGTAACTGTAAATCTTCTGAATTTTAGGTCATAAATATTTATAACCTTTTTGAATAGAAAGTTATTACTATTGTCAGCAGTAACTGGAAGTCTTTTGAATAGTAAGTCTTGAACTGTATAAGTAATAACTCGAAATTTTTTGAATAGTAAGTCAGTAGTAGTGTCAGTGGTACTTTCATATTTCCTTAAAAGTAAGTCATTAATATTGTCAATAGTAACTTCAAATCTTTTGAATAGTAAGTCATTTGTAGTATTAGTAGTAACTGAATATCTTTTGAATAGTAAGTTAGAAGTAGTTATGAAGATTTTGAACAGTAAGTTAGAAGAATTTACGAATATTTTAAAAAGTAAGTTAGTAGTGTGAGTAGTACCTGCAAATATTTAGAATAGTAAATCAGTAGTAGTATTAGTAGTAGTTTCATATTTCTTGAATAGTAAGTCACTAATATTGTCAATAGTAACTGCAAATCTTTTGAATAGTAAGTCAGAAGTATTTAAAAACCTTGGCAATAGCAAGTCATTTGTAGAGTCAGTAGTAACTGAAAATCTTTTGAATAGTAAGCCAGAAATATTTATGAAGATTTTGAATAGTAAGTCAGAAGAAATTAGTAATATTTTGAAAAGTGAGTTACTAATAGTATAAGTAGTAACTGCAAATATTTGAATTACAAAGCAAGTAGTATTTTCAAATCTTTTGAAAAGTAAACTAGTTGTAGAGTTAGTAGTAACTTCAAATACTTTGAATAGTAAGTCAGCAGTATTTACCAATGTTTTTAAATAGTAAGTCAATAGTAGTATCAGTAGTAGTTTCAAATTTCATTAATAGTACATCAGTAGTATTGTCAATAGTAACTGCAAAACTTTTGAATAGTAAGTGAGATGTATTTACAAATCTTTGGAATAGTAAGTTGGTAGTAGTATCAGTTGTAACTCAAAATCTTTTGAATAGTAAGTGAAAAGTATCTAGGAATATTTTGAATAGTAAGTCAGTAGTAGTGTAAGTAGTAACTCCAAAACTTGTGATTAGTAAGTTTGAAGTATTTACAAACTTATTGAATACTAAGTTGATCATAGTGTCAATAGTGACAGCAAATCTTTTTAATAGTATGTTAGAAGTATTTACAAATCTCTAGAATAGTAAGTCAGTAGTAGTGTCTGTAGTAACTTGAAATCTTTTCAATAGTAATCTAGCCATAACTACAAATCTTTTGAATTTTAAGTTAGAAGTATTTACAAACTTCTTGAAAGTAAGTTACTAGTAGTGTCAGTAGTAACTGCAAATATTTTCAAAAGCAAGTCAGAAGTATTTACAAATATTTTGAATCATAAGTCAGTAGTAGTATAAGTAGTAACTGCAAATATTTGAATTAGTAAGCAAGAATTATTTGCAAATCTTTTGAATAGTAAACCAGTACTAGAGTCAGTAGTAACTGGAAAACCTGTAAATCATAAGTCAAGGTGTTTACCAATATTTTTGCTTAGTCAGTGACTAGTAGTATTAGTAGTAGTTTTACATTTCTTGAATAGTAAGTCAGTAGTCTTATCAATAGTAACTGCAAATCTTTTGAAACATAAGTAAGAAATATTTACAAATCCTTGCAATAGTAAGTTAGTAGTAGTATCAGTAGTAACTTCAAATCTTTTGAATACTAGTAGTAACTGCAGAAGTATTTAAAAATATTTTGAATATCAAGTCAGTAGTAGTGTAAGTATTAACTGCAAATATTTTTAATAGTAACTCAGAAGTACTTACAAACTTATTGAATACTAAGACTGTTATAGTATCTAGAGCAACTATAAATCTTTTGAATAGTTAGTCAGAAATATTTAAGAAGCTTTTAAATGTACACTACTATTAGTCTGAGCAGTAATTGAAAATATTTTGAATAGTAAGTCAGTAGTAGTGTCAGTAGTAACTCTATATCTTTTCAATAATAAGTCAGTAAGAGTGTAAGTTGTAGTTTCATAATTCTTGAATAGCAAGTCAGTAGTAGTGTCAGCACTAGTTTTACATTGCATGAATACTAAGTCAATGGTATTGTTTGAAGTTAGTGTAAATAATTTGAACAGTAAGTCAGTAGCAACACCAGTAGTAGTCCAAGATTTCTTGAATAGTAAGACAGTAGTATTGTCAATAGCAACTACAAGTCTTTTAAATAGTAAGTCATAAGTCTTTACCAATCTTCAGAATAGCAAGTTAGTATTAGTGTCTGTAGTAACTTCAAATCTTTTAAATAGTAAGCCAGTAGTAACTGCAAATGTTTTGAATAATAAGTTAGAAGTATTTAATAATCTTTTAAATAGTGAGTCACTAGTAGTATCAGTAGAAATTGACAATATTTGGAATAGTAACTCAGAAGTATTTAAAAATATTTTGAATAGTAAGTCAGTAGTAGTGTCAGAAGTAACCGCAAATATTTGCAATAGTTATTCAGAAGTATTCTCAAATGTTTTGAATAGTATATCAGTAGTTGTGTCAATAATGGTTTCATATTTCTTAATCAGTAAGTCTCTGATATTGTCAATAGCAACTACAAATCTTTTGAATAGTATGCTATAAGTATTTAGAAACCTTCTAAATACACAGTTATTAGTAGTATCAGAACTAAATACAAATCTTTTCAATAGTAAGTCATTAGCTGTGTAAGTAATAACTCCAAATCCTTAGAATAGTTAGTCAGAAGTATTTACAAATATTTTGAATAGTAAGTCAGTACTAGTATAAGTAGTAACTGCAAATCTTTTGAATAGTAAGTCACAAGTATTTACAAATCTTTTCAATCATAATACTAGAGATGTATCAGTTGTAGTTTTGCATATCTTTAATAGTAAGTCAGTATTAGTCCTATATATAACTGGAAACCTTTTAAATAGTCAGTCAGAAGTATTTCTAAATCTTTTTAATTAGCAAGTCAATAGTAGTATCAGTAGTAGTTGCACATTTCTTCAATAGTAAGTCTGATGTAATGTAAGTAGTAGTTTCACATTTCTGGAATTATTAGTAAGAAGTGTGTCAGGATTAACTGCAAAACCTTTGAATAGTACTTCAAAAGAATTTAAAAACTCTTTAAATAGTAATTCTGTAGTAGTATCTGTAGTAACTGTATATTTTTGAATAGTAAGCTACTACTCACTTGATATTCTTTTGGCAGTATGCAGGGAGTTGTTGCACATTTTTTCAATAGTAAGTTTATAGTTCTAAAACCGATATACTTCGAAGTAGGAGAATATAAAGGCAAAGTATAAAGTAAATTGTAAAATTTACACTATGATCAGATGTACACTTGAATGGTGAAATAACTACACAAAAGAAAGTTTTTCACCATACAAGGTGTGAAATATACATAACCACTCAAGCCACACAGTTAAGGAGGTGGCACAATTTTCAATCCACAAGAACTTTCTCAATTCTTAATCAATAAAAATGATTTTACTTTAATATATGTCTAGAGAACTAGGGGATCTTAGAAATATACAAAAGGTTTGAAATTATTTACTTTGATTTTCAGTGATTTTGTTGAGTTGTAGTAAGACCCTTGAGTTTCATGTTACAATTGTTGATATCTGACGTTGAATTTAGCTATAGAGGTAAGAAGATTTGTTAAAGTTGGATATTCCTAATAGTAACCCAGTAGTAGTCTCGCAATTTTTTTCATCAATCCCCAATCAAGATAATATTAGTAGTACTCTATTCTCTGGTAAACTGTAACTGGTTTATTGTAATTGCAGTTTTAATATTGAGATTGGGGGACAGGTATTAATGTTTCTCAACATTGGTAAGTCCTGATAGTAACTAAACAGTAGTTTTGCATTTTTTCAACTATCTCCAATTAAGATAATATTGCAAGTACTCTATTCTTGAGTATCTAGTAGTTAGTTGATTGTAACTTAAGTTCCATTGTTAAGATTGAAGGGTAGGTATGAATATTTGACAAAGTTGGTCATTCCTGATAATAATACAGTAGTAGTCTCACATGTTTTCAACCTTCTCCAATTAAGATATTATTGCTGGTACTCTATTCTCTAATATATAGTAGATAGTTAATTTTCATTGATTTTCAATTTTTAAGATTGGAGGGCAGGTATGAATATGTGTCAAAGATGGTCATTCCTGATAGTAACCCAGTAGTAGTCTCGCATTCTTTCAACTATCCCCTATTTAGATAATATTGCTAGTACTCTTTTCCCAAATATATAGTAGTTAATTAATTGTAATTAATGTATAATTGTTAAGATTGGAGGGCAGGTATGAATATTTGTCAAAGTTGGTCATTCCTGATAGTAACCCAGTAGTAGTCACGCATTTTTTCAACTATCCCCAATTTAGATAATATTGCTAGTACTCTATTCCCTAATATATAGTAGATAATTAATTGTAATTGATGTTCAATTGTTAAGATTGGAGGTCAGGTATGAATATTTGTCAAAGTTGGTCATTCCTGATAGTAACCCAGTAGTAGTCTCGCATTTTTTCAACTATGACCAATTGTTGTTAATATTGCAAGTACTCTATTCTCTAATATATAGTAGTGTGTTAAATGTAATTGATGTTTAATTGTTAAGATTGTAGGAGAAATAAGAATATTTGTCAAAGTTGGTCATTCCTGATAGTAACCTAGTAGTAGTCACGCATTTTTTCAACTATCCCCAATTTAAATAATATTGCTAGCACTCTCTTCCCTAATATATAGTAGTTAATTAATTGTAATAGATGTTCAATTGTTAAGATTGGAGGACAGGTATGAATATTTGTCAAAGTTGGTCATTCCTGATAGTAACCCAGTAGTAGTCCGCATTTTTTCAACTATCCAGTTATGAATAATATATATGGAAAATACCAAAGTTACCCGGCCTTTACATAGGATTATTTCTACCATACCCCTGCAGCCCCCATGTAGGGACCGGGCGTCATTACGGTATTTCGGTCGAGTTGCGTCCCGACACTTTAGCCATAATAAATGGCACCTTCAGCATAACACCATATACGTTGTCGCCGTCCATCCGACCGGATGCTGTCCGTAGGATATATGAGATGGCTGGCGACTCTATTCCCTAATATATAGTAGTTAATTAATTGTAATTGATGTTCAATTATTAAGATTAGAGGGCAGGTATGAATATTTGTCAAAGTTGGTCATTCCTGATAGTAACCCAGTAGTAGTCTCGCATTTTTTCAACTATCCCCAATTGAGATAATATTGCTAGTACTCTATTCCCTAATATAGAGTAGTTAATTAATTGTAATTGATGTTCAATTGTTAAGATTGGAGGACAGGTAAGAATATTTGTCAAAGTTGGTCATTCCTGATAGTAACCCAGTAGTAGTCTCGCATTTTTTCAACTATCCCCAATTTAGATAATATTGCTAGCACTCTATTCCCTAATATATAGTAGATAATTAATTGTAATTGATGTTTAATTGTTAAGATTGGAGGACAGCTAAGAATATTTGTCAAAGTTGGTCACACCTGATAGTAACCCAGTAGTAGTCTCACATTTTTTCAACTATCACCAATTGTAGATAATATTGCAAGTACTCTATTCCCTAATATATAGTAGATAATTAATTGTAATTGATGTACAATTGTTAAGATTGGAGGGCAGGTAAGAATATTTGTCAAAGTTGGTCATTCCTGATAGTAACCCAGTAGTAGTCACGCATTTTTTCAACTATCCCCAATTTAAATAATATTGCTAGCACTCTATTCCCTAATATACAGTAGTTAATTAATTGTAATTGATGTTCAATTGTTAAGATTGGAGGGCAGCTAAGAATATTTGTCAAAGTTGGTCATTCCTGATAGTAACCCAGTAGTAGTCTCGCATTTTTTCAACTATCCCCAATTTAGATAATATTGCTAGTACTCTATTCCCTAATATATAGTAGATAATTAATTGTAATTGATGTTCAATTGTTAAGATTGGAGGGCAGGTATGAATATTTGTCAAAGTTGGTCATTCCTGATAGTAACCCAGTAGTAGTCACGCATTTTTTCAACTATCCCCAATTTAGATAATATTGCTAGTACTCTATTCCCTAATATATAGTAGATAATTAATTGTAATTGATGTTCAATTGTTAAGATTGGAGGGCAGGTATGAATATTTGTCAAAGTTGGTCATTCCTGATAGTAACCCAGTAGTAGTCACGCATTTTTTCAACTATCCCCAATTTAGATAATATTGCTAGTACTCTATTCCCTAATATATAGTAGATAATTAATTGTAATTGATGTTCAATTGTTAAGATTGGAGGTCAGGTATGAATATTTGTCAAAGTTGGTCATTCCTGATAGTAACCCAGTAGTAGTCTCGCATTTTTTCAACTATCCCCAATTGTAGATAATATTGCTAGTACTCTATTCCCTAATATATAGTAGTGAATTAATTGTAATTGATGTTCAATTGTTAAGATTGGAGGCCAGGTAAGAATATTTGTCAAAGTTGGTCATTCCTGATAGTAACCCAGTAGTAGTCACGCATTTTTTCAACTATCCCCAATTTAGATAATATTGCTAGCACTCTATTCCCTAATATATAGTAGTTAATTAATTGTAATTGATGTTCAATTGTTAAGATTGGAGGTCAGGTATGAATATTTGTCAAAGTTGGTCATTCCTGATAGTAACCCAGTAGTAGTCTCGCATTTTTTCAACTATGACCAATTGTTGTTAATATTGCAAGTACTCTATTCTCTAATATATAGTAGATGTGTTAAATGTAATTGATGTTTAATTGTTAAGATTGGAGGAGAAATAAGAATATTTGTCAAAGTTGGTCATTCCTGATAGTAACCTAGTAGTAGTCACGCATTTTTTCAACTATCCCCAATTTAAATAATATTGCTAGCACTCTATTCCCTAATATATAGTAGTTAATTAATTGTAATAGATGTTCAATTGTTAAGATTGCAGGACAGGTATGAATATTTGTCAAAGTTGGTCATCCCTGATAGTAACACAGTAGTAGTCTCACATTTTTTCAACTCTAACCGATTTAGATAATATTGCTAGTACTGTATTCCCTAATATATAGTAGATTATTAATTGTAATTGATGTATAATTGTTAAGATTGGAGGGCAGATATGAATATTTGTCAAAGTTGGTCATTCCTGATAGTAACCAAGTAGTAGTCTCACATTTTTTCAACTATCCCCAATTTAGATAATATTGCTAGCACTCTATTCCCTAATATATAGTAGTTAATTAATTGTAATTGATGTTCAATTGTTAAGATTGGAGGTCAGGTAAGAATATTTTTCAAAGTTGGTCATTCCTGATAGTAACCTAGTAGTAGTCACACATTTTTTCAACTATCCCTAATTTAGATAATATTGCTAGTAGTCTGTTCTCTAATATATAGTATTTGGTTAATTGTAATTGATATTCAATTGTTAACATTGGAGGTCAGGTAAGAATATTTGTCAAAGTTAGACATTCCTGATAGTAACCTAGTTGTAGTCTCGCATTTTTTCAACTCCCCAATTTCAATAATATTGCTAGTACTCTATTCCCTAATATATAGTAGTTGGTTAATTGTAATTGATGTTTAATTGTTAAGATTGGAGGGGGGAGTAAGAAAAAATCGGCAGAGAAAAATAAGGAAAGGTTTTGAGTATCAAAAATAAATGTAAAGGTGGCAAGTGATGCTAATTTCAAAATGTGCTATGACCTAGAAACTGAGTGTTAGTAATGTGATCTATCATAAAATATAGTATATTCTAATCCTAGTTATCAATCAGTCACATCTTTGTCCTACCACATGCAACTCTGAATTATATTATTGCATTCTTAGCATTAACTAATTATATATTACTCCTGTATTCACCTACCTTTTCTTCTTTTTTTTAGTTCCTTCCTTTCTCTCCTATTTTATTTTTCAAAAGTAACTCCTAATATCTCTGATTATTTCATACCTATCCGTTCATATTTTTATCTTATACCTTTACTATTCTATATAATCTCCTCCAATCTTTATAAATCATGACTGCTGAGTCAGTAAAGGTTATTACCACAGAAGCAGAAGCTCAATCCTGGCTACTACCCAATCCAGCATCAGTTGTTAATTATTGGGGCATCTATGGAGTTTCTCAATCTAAAAACTTGATTATTGGTTTTGTTTGTAAGTTTTTTTCAATGTTTATTATTCTCTATAAATTATACTAAAATTATTGGTATCAGATAAAAGCTTAGGAATCCTACTGCCTGATACTATCAGTTATATTTATCAGGATGAGGGGACTTTTAGTTGGGTTATAGCTGATTGTGCTAAGGACTATGAAAAGCAGTGGTGGAATAAGATTGTCAGGATTAGTAAACTAGTTACAAGAGGAGGTAAAAGGATTGGAGCTTTCTCACATTCAGACTTTCAGACATTAAAGTGGGGAATGTATAAGAAATGGCTAAAGGTAGAAAAAAAGAAAAGATCAAGGTCTGAGAGTATGCAAATAAGCCAAAAGGTATCTGAACTTGAACCTAATATTTCTTCTGCTTTAGAATTAACATAAAATAATAGGAGAAAAAGACCAAAAGGACTGAAGCATCTGACTTGTTAAAAGACTTTGTTGAAGAGGACAAAGAGATAACAGGAAAGCAAATACTTAATCAAGAGGAAATGCCTGGAGATAAAGTAGACTTCAAGGGAGAACACAATATCACTCAGTTTTCTGGAATAGGTAAGAATCTATAAACACATCCCTTAATAATTAGTTCTAATATTTTTACATAATAGATGAGGAGGTTGAGAAATTTGAGGAGAAGGGAATTATTGGCCTATCATCAGTAATAGATAAGGACTTAGAATCCAGGTCACCAGAGTTGGGTTCAGAGCAACAAGATTCTAGCACCTATTCTCACCTCCATGAAGAACACTCTACCATTACTCAACATTCTTCAGAATGGAGTATGCAGCAGGTTAGTTAAAAATCCATTAATCATTTATAACAAGAGTAGTAAAATAACATACTAGAATAGTTTCTACAGAGAGATCTTAAGATACCTAAGAATGAGAAAAATAATTTCCTGATTCCAGAGGAGAATATTGAAAGCTCTAATGTTGGATTATTGGAGAATCCAATGGTCAAGCAAATAACACAAATTAATAGTGAAATCAGTATGTAATTCTATTTTCCAGGTATAATAATATTAAAAACTAAATAAGAAAACAGGAACTATGGAGGCATTTCGTTTTGATTCCCTATTAAGTCTTCATTTAAAAGAATCAAAGACATGTCTAGTTTTGCAAAACTCTTTTGAGCAAGAACAGGAGAATAATAAGAAAGCTATAGCAGATAGGAATACTCTGGCATTAGAGGTGTGGGAAAGGAATACTTTTATCATGCAGTTAGAGGAAAGAGAAAGACAATTAACAAAGAAAATGGAGGATCTGGAAAGAGAAGATATAGAGATAAAGGAGATATCAGATGGTTTAGAAAAGGAGTTAAAAGAGGCAACTCAATATGAGAAAAGTCTTGCAGAACAGATTGTCAAGGCTAATGCTTTAGCACATCAAGCAGCAAGTATGAAATAAAAATAACTGTAATTAGTTCTATTTAATTGCTACTGTCATTGTAAAATTTATAATATAGTGGTGTTTATTACTGTAATACTGGAATATAATTACAGTAACTATCTTAGGACAAAATATCTATTACAGGAAAGGTGTATGAAGAGTAAAGAAAGAAGAGCATTATATGGAACCTAACCTCAGGAAGGTAGCCATTAAGTATTAAGGAAAATAAGCAGAATAGATACTAACAGAGCAAAGAAAATCTTTTGTGTAAAAAATAGTATTCAAAGGAAACAAATAGAAGAGAGTAAGAAGTAGAAAGTTTTAAACAACCAGAGTATAACAAAAAATAGTAACATGAGTCTGGTATTCAGAGATGTTTAAGATATCAGGAAAGATATTAACTACTAGTACTGTAATAATAAATTATGAAATAGTGTACTTGAACTGATAGGTCAAAGGGGAATAGTTGGAAAATACAAAGTTAATACTTATTTAAGATCAGAAATGTTTAAGATTGATAAATTTAATACCCAGCTTCTAGACAGGAAATATCTAGCATAAAAAATAAAATAACAAAATAGAGGAGTTGTAATATATGAAGCAATTGGGAATAGTTAT
>ML120764.1:0-12155 GCA_003788595.2 Choiromyces venosus 120613-1
CATGATTGCGTGAATGGCACTGCTCTACCTGATCTCCTGAACGAGGGTTCCGATTCTGAATCCTTTCTGAGAAATTAACTTAGCTTATTTGTATGATGGGAGGTATCTGCCCTCTGTTGTGTTGGATTACCCTCGAGGGCATGTGGCTGTACGGATATGTGGATGTGGATTTGTGGCGGATCAGACCAAAAAAGATAATATGAGAACAATTGATAATGTAGCTGGCAACAACGTTCCTAAGCCTACCGTGATGTGTAACTAACATTCATGAAATAAGCTTCTAATTTGCATAAGTGTCATGATATGAAGTGACGTCGAGTGATGGCCCAAGAAGGGGAAGTAGCATGTGTTACAACAGAGAGGATGAGATGATCTGATAAGATGGGGTAATACAAGGCGTCAAGCTACAAGTGCTAAGCCTGTTTGGATACTAGTTACAGTTCACCGTGTGGAAACCCCTTGACCCAGTGTTCCACTGATACGTGTCAAGATCAACACTATACAGTACAACTGCACCTCATAATATATAGAGGATCCTCAAGATCGACTAGGCAGACTTTCACCATGGCAGTCAAATGTCCATTTTGTTGCCGAAGGTACGTACGGGCAGGCGCATACGAGAAACACCTACGAACTGCGCATGCAAATCTCGACATCGTACTTGCCTCTACTATACGACATGCACCTTCCGTGAGTCCTATTAATGACACGGAAACAGATCTATTCCTCGACCCCGAGGTAAATGACGAGAACGAACGGCCAGATTCAGACTATGAATCTAATCCGGACCCCACTGGATGCGACGCCGACGCATTGAATGATGACGTCGTGCACAAGTCTGATGCTGAAGTACTCAACCACAACACCTCAGCGACGGCCGGCAGACAAGCGCATTACCCAGGCGCCGGGGAAGCGATTGGAGACGTGAGCGGGTTTGAGGATAAACACCGTACTCTGTGCCAGGATCCATGGGCCCCGTTTGCCAATGCTCACGATTTCAAACTTGCATCTTGGTTCATTCAGAGCAAGGTCTCAAAGTCTCGAATCAATGAATTCTTTTCCAGCGGTCTGGGTAGTTCTGCATCAGTCGGCTATAGTTCAATGCACACACTGGAGAATCATCTCCGATCATTGGACCCCTACAGTCCTTATCTACAATGGTTCGAAGGTGAAGTTGACGATGGCAAGAGAACACAGCATTTCTTCTATCGGAACATCCTTGACTGTGTCAGATACCTTCTTCGGCAGATAGCATACAGGGATGACTTGGTCTACGCGCCGCGCCGTGAATATGACCAGAATGGACATAGGATATATGCTGAAATGCATACAGCGGACTGGTGGTGGGATGTACAAGTACTGTGCAACCTGCTTTGCAACCTCCTTCAACAGGGCACTGGCTAACCGTTTATAGGATACACTTCCACGTGGTGCAACTCTGGTTCCAATAATTGGAATGTCCGATCAGACGCATCTTACCAACTTCTCGGGTGACAAGAAAGCGTGGCCTGTCTATATTACAACCGGAAATCTCCTATCGACTAGGCGTAACAGACCTGGATCAATGGCAGTTCTCCTTCTTGCACTATTGCCTGTCCCGCCCAAGTTCCCACAGTCCTCTTCAGCAGACAACCTGCAGAGACAAATCAATGCCGACACACTACAAGGCGTATTTGAACTCATACTGTCACCCTTGCAAGATGCGGCGCTTGATGGTGTCTCAATTGACTGTGCGGACGGAAAGGTCCGGCGGTGCTTCCCTATCTTGTCCGCGTGGGTTGCGGACCATATGGAAAATGTTGCACTACACGGAGTAAAATCTAACGCCTGTCCAAAATGTGAGGTGCCTCCTGATGCATTAGGAACCGATGCACAGGAGACGTATCGGATGCGAGATTATGCCACATATGAACATCTCGAACAGGAAAATGAGTATCGGTCGACAGACTCTGGGTCGGGAGACATGAATACCACGTTTGATGCACTGGGTATCAAGATGGGACGGAATGTTTTTCATGGGCTTCAACGGGTTTCAGCACCCGATCTGCACAAGCCGAATTTGCTCCATACAGTTTATTTGGGACTATTCAAGCATATGATGGACTGGGTTCAGGGATTCCTCAAGAAACACGCACGACTGCAGGCTTTTGATGATGCCTGGAAGGCTTTACCACCATACCCGGGATTCTTTGCACCCAAAAAAGCATACCGCGAGGTTACGCAGTGGCAAGGAAAGGAGATGAGGAACCTGGGGCGTTGTCTTTTGGGAGTTCTCGCCATGGCATTGAGGCAGCCTGAGAGTATGCAAGTATTACCATTTAAACGTGCGCTTACCTGCGTCAGGTCATTGCTCGATTTCACTTTGATGGCCCAATATCGAAGCCATACACCTGAGACCTTGGATTATATGGAACAATATCTCAATCGGTTTCATGATACGAAAGATATCTTCTTGGAGTTTTGAATATCGAAGAGGACACGGGCAAAGGTTGACGAGCAGTGAAGGGAGCTACGACATCAGAGAACATGGGTAAACCAATGTGTTGCGAAATCCAACTGGCGTCGGGTACGGGAGCAGGATCGTGAAGAAGAGATCGACCAACGTATGGAACTAATCCATACGGAATCTCATTTCAACTTCATTAAGATGCATCTACTAAGTCATTTTCAGGGTCACATATACCAGTTTGGCAACATTCAAATGTATTCCACGGAGTTTGGCGAGCTCGCACATAAGGAACAAATCAAGGAGGGGTGGCGCCGTTCCAATAAAAACGATGCCGCAAGACAGATCCTGCACAGCTATGGTCGCCAGCATACCATCCGAATGAGACTTTTGAACCTGGATTCCCTGCGACGTCGCGGGGCTGATCTCCCTGCCGATGTCGTGGAACATTTAGATAAAACGAATTCCGTATCTGCGCCAGTCACCAATTGTAGGATCCTGAAAGGTCGTCGTGATGATGTTTCCGATGTGATGGATTTTTGCAAGGTCTTGGGTATCTCACCGGAGAGCATCTGTCGGGAATTGATTCAATATAGCCAGAATAGCCTGCCCACCAAGCGCCGCCTTCCTGAAGATCCTGCCATACTTCGATTCCTTCTGGTTGAACTACTAACGCAACTTGAAATCCCCATTCTAGCGTTCCAGGAAACCGACATTTACGATATCCATAGGGCACGCTCCACTGGTACCCGACTCTTCAGGAACCAGGCGAGTCGCAATGATTGAGTTTGGGTACAGATGGGTGGCAAGCATATGTATGGTGTCCTCCGGGGCCATCTCCCCGGAAAGCTCCTGGCGCTCTTCAAAATCAGGCACTACACGCACAAGGACACGGTTCGCAGGCTTGCATGTGTCCAAATATTGAACGTGGTTAACTCGGGACGCGTATCCGACGTCCACGGCCTTGTCACGGTATAGCTAAGGGAAAATGCACGAGAGTTTACTATAGTAGACATAGGGACGATCCTAGGCCTGGCACACCTCATCCCAGAGACAGACCAGCGATGGCTTGTTAACAGCCATATTAATTTAAGGACATTTAACGAGATTTATTGAGGAATCATGAGATCAGATAGTCGGGCGACAACTGTTGGCTTGGGCAAGTATTCCGTATCGAGGATGGTTGAATGGCACGTAGAATATTATAGCATCTTTCATTGCAACCTGTATATAGAAACCTCTATGTAGAAACTAATTAATAGAAACTAAATAATAGATACAACTAAAAGTACACGATGTAGAAAATTACGGTAGGGGATTGGTCAGTCCTTGAGATTGGTACCCTGATGACACCACGCAGTGAAACGTCATGGGTCCCGACGTCGCGATGACGCCGTGGGACATCGTGGATCCCGAGGTCGCTAGGACGCAGTGAAGAAACCAGAGAGATTCCGACGAATCGCCGCAACGCCCTGTGGCCTCACAGTGAGGAACCGACAACGGCGACGCGTCAGGATGCTGGGAAGGTTCAGGGCCGGGATGGGGACATCGGGGGATGGAACGCATCTGTGGTTGATGTTAGGATGGAGTTATGGCGTCGCGATGAGAGACAGAAGGAATGTGACGAAGGGCGGCCCTGTGTGGCCACGCCCAGTGGCACTCCCGTGAGGCAGCGGCCGTAGCCAGACGTCAGGATATGGGGAAGAAGCTGCGACAGAGATGCAGAGGTCCAGGGGTCGTGAGGATGTCGACCCGATGTCAGGTAGTGTCCTGACACTGCAAAGCGTTGCTATGCGACACAGGATGCACCAGGCGCAATGTTGTGTTGCAACACACATCATGATGCATAGGGCGCAACAGGGGATTGCAACGGAACTCAGGATGTACCAGGCGCACCGGGCGCACGAGAAATGCGGCGTGCATCAGGACGCGACGCCCATACATCAGACGCGGTTTTTTTTTTGCTGATGTACTAAGAAGGTGTATAGACTACAGAATTTACTTAAAGAACCCCACCTTTTACCCAAAAATTCCAAACTACAAGATACCAGAAAAGCTCCTACTGTTATTCAAAAGATGGGTTGAGAAGTAACAGAAAGCAGGAGTTATTTACAGAGTAGAAGCACCTGATAGATCAAGCATGTTTGTGCAAGGTAAACCAAATAGTGGCATACAGCTATTAGCAGATCTATAGCAAAGGAATCCAAACACAATTAAGGACCACTCACTGATACCTAATTAGCAGGTAATACTCAATACTGTTAGCAGAGCAAAATATAGAAGCAAGATAGACCTTAGCAATACCTATTTTCAGACTAGAGTTCACCCAAATAAAGAGAAATACAATACAATCAAGACACCCTTTGGAGCATTTGTATGCAGTGTAATGCTGCAAGGAGATACAAATACCATAGCCATATTTATGAGAATTATAGAAGATACTCTCTTAGATGAATTAGGTATTTTCATTTGAGTCTACATTGATGATATCCTCATATTCAGCAAAATATACCAGGATCATGTGGAACATATTAAAATAGTCTGCAGAAAGCTAGAATAAGTAAGGCTGTATACAAATCTGAAGAAAAGTATCTTCTTTGCAAATGAGCTGGAAATATTGTGTCATATAATTGATGATAATAGCATACACTCAGTACCAGAAAAGATAAAGACTATTATGGACTAGACCAGACTGAAAAATAAGAAGGAACTTCCACAATTTAATGGAATGGTTAATTATATCTCACAGTTACTACCCCACATCACCACCATTATGGCTTCACTAATAGCACTCACTGGTGATGTAGAATAGCTTTGGACTGACCTGCAGGAAGCTGCATTCCAGGCAGTTAAAAAGTCTGTAAAAGAACACCAGATCTTGCAACCAATAAATTATTCTAAACTTGAGATGATATAGCTGTTTACAGATACATCCTCTACCAGAACAGGTGCATGAGTAGGATAAGGAGCAACCAGGGAACAGGCTAGACTAGTGGCCTTCTACAGCCAGAAGTTAACACTTGTCCTAAAGCAATTATCTCATATATCAACAGGAGGCTCTTGC
This sequence comes from Choiromyces venosus 120613-1, assembly GCA_003788595.2. Classification (NCBI taxonomy): domain Eukaryota; kingdom Fungi; phylum Ascomycota; class Pezizomycetes; order Pezizales; family Tuberaceae; genus Choiromyces; species Choiromyces venosus. Next base: position 5,511 of record ML120764.1, read on the forward strand.
AATCATTGAGACTATGGAAGCTTTTGGACACCTGTTGTCATACCCCAAATTCACTATAGTTACCAACCATGAAAGTCTAACTAAACTAATGACCCAAAAGAATCTAAGTGACTGGCAGCAATGGTAGCTAATGCATCTTAGCTGCTTTAAATTTTCTATTTAATATATGCCAGGAGCAAAGAATTTCTTAGAAGACTAACTATTGAGGATTCATGAAGATGAGTCTTCAGTTTATGATATAATCCTCCAAGATCCCACTTCTGAAAATCATGATACCCAGATCATTCCAGGCATCAAAATATCAGAAATTTGAACCAATTATATCTCCTCAGTATCCTACAGTCTAGAATCTGATAGTGATATGTACTCTTCAGCAGAAAGCCAGCACTCTCTAGAAAAGATAAAGACTATTAAGGACTGGACTAGACTAAAAAAAAAGAAGGAACTCTAGTAGTTTAATAGAATAGTTAATTATATTTCATAGTTCCTACCCCACATCACCACCATTAGAGCCCCACTAACAGCACTCACTGATGATACAGAATGACTTTGGACTGACCTGCAAGATGCCATATTCCATGCTGTTAAAAAGGCTGTAGAAGAATACCAGGTCTTGTGGCTGATAAATTATTCCAAACCTGAGATGATATGGCTATTTACCAATGCATCCTCTACTAGAACTGGTGTACTGGTAGGACAAGGAGCAACTAGAGAAGAGGTCAGACAATTGGTGGCCTTCCATAGCTGAAAGTTGATACCTGACTAAATCAATTATCCCAGACACTAACAGGAGGCTCTTGCAATTGTTGAAGCTGTGGAAGCCTTTGCATACCTGTTATTATATGCTAAATTCACTATAGTTACCAACCATGAAAGTCTAACTAAACTAAGAACTCAAAAGAATCTAAGCTACTAGCTATAAAGGTAGCTAATGTATGTTAGCAACTTGGATTTTTCTATCCAATATATGCAAGGAGCAAAGAATTTCCTAGTAAACTACCTATTGAGAATTGATGAAGATGACTCTTTAGCTTATGATATAACCCTCCAAGATCCAAACTTGGAAAATCATGATACCCAGATTACTCCCAGCAATAAAGCATGAGAAATTCAAACCAATTACACCTCCTCATAATCCTACAGCTTAGAGTCTGATAGCAATATGTACTCTTCAGTGGAAAGTCAGCACTCCCCAACCCTCACTACCTGAGACTCGATACTCAGAGCAAACCCTGATTATATGTTCAATACTATTTAAGTAAATGCAGTCACTCGGTCCCAGAAATAAAATATAAAGGACAGCACCCAAACATTTTCTAAGAGTAAGGCTAATACTAATAGTTCTATCACTAAAGGTAACTCCTGGGGAGATGAAGTTACACTTTGTAAGCTATTCAAGAAGAAGTCAGCACATGCCGCAACTGCCTAGATGACATGCTATGATGATAGATGTGAAATACATTAATCTAACAAGGAAGGTGCAAGCTACTTTCCCAGTGATCCTAAGAAGAAAAAGCAGAGTAAGAAGGATAAGAGAAAGAAACTTGTAGGTACAATCATTTTTCCCTCAGTGCCAAGTACCCCTGTACTCACTACATAGCCTTCTCCCAATCTCCTACCTCCACCCTTCAAGTTTTATAGCAGACCAGGAAAGGCTAGTAGATAAGTTCGTATTTGATCAGTTACCAGATGCCTCCTTAGCTTCCTCTTCTTCACTCCTCTATAGTAAACCCTTCTGGAGTAATCTGGTAACCAAAAAAGTAAACACCATTTTGGGAACAGTTCACATAACACTCTTAATTCATTTTCAACCCTGAGTCATTGCAATGCTTAAGCTTGACCCCCTCTTTACCAGAGTCTAGGAGGGTAGCAAGAAACTAAACTTTTCTATCCAGGATAGCCTACTCATTGCTCAGAATACCAATGAGTATTCTAACCTCAACATCCTCCTGGGACATTTGGAAAAGGGAGTATGCTATCAGGATTTTATTCTTAAAATAATTTATCATGGCTTTGGGCATTTCTCAGCCCATAAAGGCTACAAATATGTAGTCTCTTTCTTTTGGTAGTTGCAGATGCAATAGGACTTCATGGCTCATTATCACTTCTGTAATCATTGTCAGATCAACAATGAACCATCTATCCTCCCAACTGGATGATCCTTCACACTCCGAGTGTCAGACAAAGCATACCAGTTGTTGACTATCAATTTTGCTAGACCCTTCCCCAAATCAAAAAATACAATACTATCATGGTTATCTTGGTCCAGTTCATATCTTACGCTCACTTAGTACCACTTGGAGATCTTGTCACCTCTGAGAAAACATTTAAGAAGCTTCAAAAGACTATCTTTGATGTTTATGGCCTCCTGCCTAGCATAATACTCAACCAGGACTCCTGATTTACCTCCAAGTTTTGGTCTCAAATGATGAAATCATTGGGGATTCAGGTCTAGATAGTGACCCAATATCATTACCAAACTAATGGCCAAGTAGAGCAAAGGATTTGCAGCCTCAAACAAATGATCAGAAACTTTGTCAACAATAGACAAAACAATGAGTCCTAAGCCCTCCCCTCCATAGCGACAGCCATGAATAGTTCATCTCATGAATCTTTGGGTATTTTATCCTACAAGACCTTCTATGGATAACCATGAAACATCTTTAACCCAGTTCAAAGATCAGCCAACCAGATACTAGCTGTTGATCAGATATTGAACACCCATGAAGTAACAAGAATAGAAGTGGATATAGCATGGAAATATGAAACATACAGACAAATAGTATAAGCAAAAAAGCAGTACAAACCCCAGAGAAGACCCTTTCAGATTAGAACTCAAGTACCAGTTAGAGGACCACCTTACAACTCTACTCCTGGACAATCAAGAAAGCTAGAACCCAGATAGTTTGACCCCTTCAAGGTACTGCAGTATGATGTCTATACTGATAACTACAAGATTGAATTGCCCTGTTGAATAGATCAGTAGAAATCCTTCTTCCCTATATCTTCGCTCAGGGAATACCAAGAAAATGATCCAGACAGATTTTTATCTTGAAGAATAGATAAGCTGGCACCTATTATCATTGATAATGCAGAAGAATTAGAAGTGGAGTAAATCCTTGATTACAGATACTAGAATAACTAAGATGAATTCTTGGTGCACTGGAAAGGATATGAAAGGACTGACAATTCTTGGAAACCCATTGAGAACCTAGAGAATTTCTTAGAAATCATCCTGGAATATTGGACTACAAACTACCCAGTGGTCCCCTTATCTAAGATCAATTCATGATATATCATCATAGTTTGGGAACCAATAGTGGTCTCAGAAACCCAATGTACAGCTGGACCTGTAACTGATGAATTTTGAGAACCTTATAATGATGAAGAGTATGACTCTAGCTATTCAGAATTAGATTCATTCAGTACCAATGATAACTTCCTCCTTTGGCACATGGTTAGGAATGAGCAGGGGGATGTAGACTGGAGTATATAGTGTTTTAGATTGGGGGAATGTAATATGTGTACATGTTCTGGAAACTGTATACTGGTTATACTTATGTTTTCCTTGTTATGTTATTTTATTTGTTCTTGCTTATATTGAGTGTTTGATTGTTTCACTACCAGTATCATTAGGATTCTGGTAACTTGTTTATGATTGTATTAGTTATGCTTTTGTACTGGCAAGGCTTTGCCCTAGTGATTCTAAGGGAAGGAATGGTCATATATACCAGCAGTAGAAATAAGTTTTAGGTGAAGGATTGCCTTAGGTTTTTAGGATTCTGGTAAGATTATAAGATTCTAGTAGTATGCACTTACTGGCAATGACAGTGATTGCAAGTTTTCAGGAACCTCTACTTGGGTAGAGGAAATCATATATTTAAGATAGGCTTCCTAACTAACAGGAACCACTAGACTTTAGAGAGAACCTAGATAAGAAATATACTTGCTTGAATCGCGATTCTATTATTTCTTTCCCCTTTGCTTCTTCTAAGACCTTCTTGTCTTTACCTCTCTAGTCTCCGTTAGGAATCAAATGCTAGCTGGACTACCACTGATCCCTATTGTACTTAGTTCATACAAGTTACCACCTATTACAGTACTGCTGTCCTATACTCAGTTGATTAAGATATCTGACTGATGACGGGCTCCTACCAAACTATATATTTTATGGGTCAGGTTGGGGTCACTATGGTACAGTTATTGAGGACTAACCATGCCAAGGTTCCTGCTGATTATGTAATTGCGAGCAGTTGCAAAATCTTGCAGCACATCTATGATGTGCCCGATAGCTCAACATCAGATTCGACTCAATGTCAGATTTTTTATCTACCCCAACAAGAACCCCCAATTATCTTCCACAATTTCCATAGTAATGTCAGAAAAGTATGCTGAGATTGAAGCTAGAGTTCAGCTCACTTGTAGGAAATTATTTGATAGCAAAAAGCCAAATAATAAGCCCAATACCTCAAGGACAAGTGCTGACTTAATGTCAGGTTTTAGAAAATTGAATAACTAAAAGTATGTTTTCTCTATAATCTCTTTTTAAAAGCACAAAAAATTATCACTGGTTCTTAGTAAATTACCTAAGCTCTTGAAATATAGGTTTCTAAATTTTTTTTTTCCTCATGTGGAGTGCATTACTTTTGATTTTCTCAAGTTGCTTCTCTGCTTTTCAACCTTCTTTTGAACATTATCCTCTTTCTTTTGATGTATGATAGCTTGGGGCCTGGTAGACATAAATGATACCACCCTTCAAGACAAACCTCAAAGAACATTCCAATATCATTTAAGGGCTTTACATAGAAACAAACAGCTAGTACCTTAACTTTTGTCAGTTTTCCATTGATAGAGTTCATTCTCTCCTTGATTGATGTCCTTCCATCCTCCTCATAAATAGTTCTCATAGGCTTCAAGCTCACATACCATGGCAATAATATTTGATTTTTGACTATCAAATAATTTCCTAAAAGTCAGCTGAACCCTAGCTTCAATCCCAGTATACTTTTGTGGCATTATTATGGAAATTGTGGAAGATAACCAAGGGTTCTTGCTGGGGTAGAAAAAAATTTAACATTGAGCTGAATCTGATGTTGAGCCATCGGGCACATCGTAGACGTGCTGCAAGATTTTGCAACTGCTCACAGTTACATAATCAGCAGGAACCTTGGCATGGTTATATTGATGCAAAGTGATCAAGTTCTAAAGATACCATGACAGGAGTAACAGAACCATGGTAAACCACCTCCAGTAGCCTCTAAAGAATTGCTACCTCCTGATACAGGTATCATACCCTTACTGAAATGAATGTTTAGGATAGAGAGCAGCATAATATATACAGAAAACGAATATAATATCAATTCAGTAAACATTGAATAAATGAGGAGGCTTCAACAATAAACCCACCCCAGCAATTTAATTTATTACACAGTTAGTAAGACATTTAAGTATTCACTAAAATAAAAATAAAAATAAAAAAAAAGCTAGACATAACACATCTGTTGCCGGACTGGCCCTTGACTACAAGAGGGTCATGCCTTAGATGTGCATGGTATGAAGATCTTGTACATCCTAGATACAAAACTGAGGCCAAGGGTCAATAAATCATGCACAATGAGGGTGAGGATAGTAAACTGGAACCACTCATAGGTTACAATAAAGATTAAGAGATATCCTGTACTGACAAGGCTTGCTGTAATAAGATCATAATATTAGTCGATTTCAAGATTGCACAGTGTTCCAAACCACCCAGGAGGGCGAGCCGTATGGCGGACTGCCGGCCCTGCCTATGGAGTCTTGGCAATACTAGGTATTACGGGGGATGGTAGTTCAATAAAAATATATTCAGCTAAACTAAGACACTGCCGAACTAGCACACACTCAAAGTGGGATTACAATCCCGCCAGAGTGGAAGAAGGTACCCGAGTATGGTCATGGAGTTGAGAGAATAAGGAAGAAGTCACGGGAGGAAACCACAAGAAAACTAGTGATGAAAATGCCTCTTGGTGTCGAAAAGATATGTCTGTATGGTAGATCATCCATCACCTGATCCAAAACTTCACCGAACATTTATCATACCCTACAGGGCCTATAGGGTGTTGAGTCCTTCCCATATCTGAACTAGGGTATCGCTGTGTAAGTTAAAGTATGGACTGGACTATTCGGAGCACTGATATCAACCTTATCTCTCATATACCCGCCCAAGCTGGTAGGTCAACTATTACCGAATAATGATACTGTACCATATGATGCCTCCAGCTTCACTATACAAACCACTGACTGCTCTAGCTTCTTGACAACAGTAGGATACCCAACTGCAGTATTGTGCAATTGACTGCATCTCAGGCTGTTCAAGGGAGGTGAGGGTGGGCATGAAAGTGTTATGGGGTAGTCCAACCGTAGATAGGGCCGGTAGGTCTAGGCCGTAAGCTTCTTGAAATAAGGTAAAGTAGGATAAAACGAAGATCGTTAAGGTAGGCTCGTATTTTCCCGAAGTATTTATAAAGGATATGTGTAATGATAGTTTTTTCAAGAGTAAGATAATGAATATATTAATAAGATCTCTTCTCCGTTGCTTAATGTTTCTGATAGCTGGGAGTACCTCGATATTTATATTCCGCGTCTGGGTTATCGCGGGCTACAACC
>ML120768.1:0-10560 GCA_003788595.2 Choiromyces venosus 120613-1
TAAAAGCTGGGAACCACAAGATGAGCTGGCTGTTACCTCAAATTGAACCAGCAGTTCATGAATATGTTACTTCCCGCAATATATCGGCAGATCATATCCGGCACGGTACAATGGGTACACGGAAGTGCTATGAATCAAAGGAGATGGCAGATGTTCGAGATAATGTGGCCGCTAAAGACCATACGAAGGATGCCACAACTCTAAGTTCTCCGGAAGGAAATGCGAAAAGCAAGTTTAATCCTGATAGCACCTTGAGAACAAAGGGTTGTGTTATTGAGCACCACGTGTTCGTACCAAGAATGGCACAGCGAACGAAGGACATCCAACTCAGGCCGGGACCAGCACCATCGTATACCTCAAAACCCGCCATTGCAGCATTGAAGGTATTCGCCCAAAAGCTTCTGCTGTTAACTCAAACTGTCGAGGCTTTATTTCATGCTTTTCTCCTAGAGGAGTATTCCAAATACAAGGCAGTCTATGACACCATTTATGATGGAAGAGCAGACAGTATTGATGAAGCATTTGGGATACGGACACCGTGATCACTTGTCATTAATGCAAATACAAACAACCACAAGGATTTGGAGGATGTATGTCATGGATGGTGTACCATTGTGGCATTAGGGGACTTTGAGGGGGGCGATGCCTGCTTTCTGGAGCTGGGAGTTAAGAGTGTATGTTCTCCTGGTATGTATAGACTTTTCCGTTAGCTCTTCAACTACCCATGTATGACTAATATATGCTATCTAGGCTCTGTTATTTTCATGTGCTCATATGTGGTGGAACATTATATTGGATCTTTTGTAGGCAATCGCTATAGTATAGTCCACTTTACACACTAGGTTGTGCATGATGCATATGTGGAGAGGACGGGAAAGCCTTTGTGGAAGTTCAATAGGATGCCGGAATGGTGGCAATCCCGTGGGAATTTGAATGTGTAAATGTTTCTTTTTATTAATTTTTCCTTTTGTAAATTTTAATATTACTATGATAAAAAAATATGATAATCTAGATCTTTTAGCTGCATGCAAGTTAACTACTAGGAAAGAAATCATACGCCCAAAATCATACGCCCAAAATTATATGCCCAAAAGATCCACCCAAAATCATACGCTGAAGGTCATACGCTCTAGAGATCCAATGTCTAGAGTGATAAACCTAATCACTATATATACTATTTTAAGAGAGGGATCATGGTACTACGCATAAAATAATATTTGTGATTTTAAGCAGATTTTGCTTTAATTACAAGGCATAACTCATTGAGAAAACCAGGGCCCTGCACAGTGGGGATATGGGGAATGATAGAACAGGGCCCTACCTAGGTAATAAGCAGGGGGAAAAAGCTCCATGCCCCACCCCATGGCCCGCATGGGGCCCTGTGTGAGACGGAGTGGGGAGGAGGAATATAAAGTTGACCCCAGGCCATAGTGAGGGTGGGGTGGCAGGTGGAAAACCGCCCCACCCTACCCCATAACGAACACTACATTCAGGTTCCTATGGTATCGTAGAGTCAGGAGGGCTCAGACAGTGAATATCATGGCGAGGGGCAGGACAGCTGGGCATGTGACCAGTAGTGCTTCCAGATAATCTTTTGTGAACAGAGAACATCTACCAGTTATTGAGACTACTTCCTAAAGGACTACTGGACAAAATCCGTTATGCATCAACACCCAAACCATGAGCTCAACAAAAACCCCACCAGACAACTATGACCCCCTAAATGGGACTGCAACTAACACCGGCACAAGAAACGATGCCGTTAACCGTTTGTTTGTGAATAGCAACCAAAGTGTAAAACCTGCAGTTCTAATGTCAATCGACAACAAATGAGAAAGACGAGGGGGGCCTGGGTGCAGAAGGGACCAAACCGGGTCCCGGAGAGGAAGACAAACACTCGACCAGCTTCACTCGCTAGGATAGAAAACAAGGCAATCGACATCCACAGAAAAAAAGGAAAGGGAACACGGGAGGAGAAGAGAAAGAGACTTTTGCACTTAGCTAGGCTATCGTATCCCAGTCCATCGGGAGTAGATGAGCTAGACCCAATTATCACCATTCGCAATGTCACCAGTGTCCAATGTCTGTTGTGTCTTGTCTGTCGTCTATGTTGTGGAAGGTGAGGTTAATTGTTACTGCTCAACTGAAACAATCAGCTCCCCACACACTAGACATCCAGTAACGCTGCACCCTAACTACATAGAACTAGCTAGTGCTAAAAAGAAAGCTATCTATCGTACATAGAAAATGATCGGCCGTAAAAACGCCCCCACAGCACTAAAGGTACTAATGAGCACTAAAGGGAGGAACATCTAGAGTGAAATACTATTAACGACGATTAAAGGTGAGAAGCCAGGCAGCACCCCGGTCAAAGAACTACTGTAAAAATAGTTGCAAAAGATCGAGAGAGGAAAGAGAGATATCAACACACATTGTGCTAACCAAACGCCGGTTGATGCACCAACTTCAAGGTCTCCACCATTGATTTTCCCAGGGAAAACAATTACAACTCTTTAAAACCAATTTCCCGCTCCTGAAGCGGGAAATGTCCAGTGTTTTTCTGACACTACTTTCCCTGCGGGAAATGATTACAACTCTTTAAAAGCAATTTCACCCTTCAGCCGTAAATCACCAGAGAGTAACCTCATAAATGATTTCCTGCTTCTGAGGCGGGAAAACATTTTGGACCACATCCCAATTGATCACACATCAGAAGCAGGAAATTATTACAATTATAAATGGTGGCGATAACTTCATCTTCTTCCTAGCTGCATAAACCTATGCCAGTGAGGGATCTCAACTATTCTACGCGATTCTCAGACGGCTGCACCTGGGGTGTACTTGCTGGTTCATTTACTATGTGGACAGTCTACAACCCCAACCCTCGCGTGTCTTGCAAAACACAACACTACACTAGTAAGCTCAACAATGTAGTGCGGGAAGACTACAACAGAAGACTCAGTTTTGAAGCCAGAAATATAAGTCTCAAAACCAAATTAACGCTACCAAGTAAGAGACTTTATATAACATTCAATAGAATAGGTAAGAAAGAAAGGAAGGAAATTGACATTTTACAGTATCTCAAAGCCAAGAATGAGAGACAAAAAAACATAAATTAACCGTGATAGTTATTCCCACCATTGAGGCAGTGCTCCATGACAGTAGGAAGCCTCTTTATCTCTTTATTTACTTCAGCAATAGTAACACCATTCCACTCCTCTACCAAAACCTCTCGCATAGATTTTGCACTTGCCACCTGTTCATTTCCTCTGTTCCTTGAGCCAGAACTGCGTTTGGGTGGACTGTCTATATATCAAATGAATCAGGGTGTAGGGGAGAGGGATAGAAAAGAACTTATACAGAGAAGGAACTGCAACGTCGTCGCATGAGGTTAGATCCTTGGGGTTCTTGGGTATCGGAAGATCAGCGAGTTGCGAGCACATGTATATTACCTTAAGGGCCAGCACAGCAGTATCCGGAAGAGCTAGCGTTGTTGACTAATTTTTGTGACAAGAGAATACTAGATAGAGATATTACTGAAAAAGGTGGCGACTGCAAAAAAACTAAAAGAAACAAATTATGAAATATGAAGGCCGGAACCCTGACATGTAAAGGTGGACTCAAAAGGACACCGCCGCAAAGAGCAATGGCGATGAAGAATCAGATCTTAATAGAGAAAAAAAAAGTGACAAACAAGAGCCTTGTCCAGGTTGGGCAAGTACCAAGGGGAGCTACAAAAGTAGAAAATGCAAAGGAAAATACTAGCGAAACGGAGTAAAAGCAGGTAGCCTGTAACTGTCGTGTGAAGGTTGTACCTGAAAAATACTTGTAAAAGGAAAGGAAAAGAAAAAAAGACACTAACACACATTCAACTAACTAAATGCCCGCTTTTGCACTAACTGGAAGGTCTCTACCATACTTTCCAGCTTCTCGTCAAACCGAGTTTGAATCTCCTCCACAAATTTGCTGTTGAACCAGTGTCCTGGTGGTGTGTCAAAAGGTTGATGCAGTTCAAGTTGGACAAGAGGGGAACGCCAACTCATTAGACCAAGAAGAGCATCCCCAATGGCCCAGATACCATGCATTTTGATTGCTCCCATGAATCTTGTCTCACATTGTATAGGTTCTGCACCTGATCCGGTTACCGTGGGCACACGTAAGTCACGATTGAAGCGTGAAATCTCACCATAGGTCCCATCAGGCCAGTAGTCAAAGTCAAGATCCTGGTTTGGCTAGACAGAGATATACCTCACCTCTACAAATTTGCTTGTCCAAGGAGCGGTGAGACTGCTAGTATTGGTGGGAAAATTGGACTCCACATACCATAACAGTTGAAGAGGCATAGCGATGAATTGCCCAGCGAGTAACTCAGTGGTGGAGAATTGCTCCAAGGGAAGTGTTGAAGCTGCCACTTCCAAATTGCCACCACACTTGTCCCACTACCCTTGCACCCCCTCCTTGCTGCATAAATTTGACCAGATGCGTACATTGGCATCACCAAGTGAATAGAGTATGCAAGCTACTGCCACCCTGTTCTCACTCTCGATATACTTCGCAAAAGGGAAGTCAGGATCCATTAACCTGCAATCCGCAGAACTGGGGAAAATGATGGGTGGAATGGGGAGGGATATCAGGCGATGATTGGTGGTCTCCATAGCAGCCAATGCCGTGAGATACACATGAGGGTTTTGTACCAATGCCTGTGGCATCAAGGAATAGAAACAGTTATTCACTCATGCATCATCCGATTGACTAGCAGAGCGCTGATAAATACTGAGCTCCTTGAGAATCGCAGCAGGGCAGCCCCCTTTAACAAACTGGGGAACATCCGTACTTGTGTAGAAACCTTCCCTGCATATAGTACTTTGTACGGGTGTAGTGTCAACCCAACCATCTGGGAGTTTGAAAAAGTAAGGTTGCTGGATTGCACTGTGTCCTGATGTGAACTCGACGTGGCTCCGCTTCCTTGACAGCAGTTGTCCTTGAGATGTCAGAGCCGGCGAGTTCAATCGAAGTGCAGCAGATTCCATCATTGGCCCCATCAATGGTGGTGGGGCGGGAGGGCAGGAGGAAAATCCTGTGGACTGGCCAGTTGATCTGGAAGGCCCAGCAGGCTGTGAGTCATAGTATCCGGGTACAGGCGGGGTCTGCCAGTGAGGGATTGGAGTGGGGGTAACGGAAGGTGACTGGTTTGATGGGAGAGAGTGGTAATCCGGGGTATTGGCCCCCGCCCCAAGTCACCCAGGAGTGGAAAGTCCTGACTGCGTGGGAGATATCACCAGCCCAGTTCCCAAGTTGGATACTGAAGGGGATGGAAGCAGCACATTTGGCTGAGAGCACGACTCCGTGTTGGCGTGTCGGGAGCTTTGATCTTCCTGCATGCCCGGGCTGACAACTGTAGTCCCAGGTAAGCGTGATGGGGGTGCATAAGAAGGTGATAGGACCCGCAGAATATGAGGAGACACTTCTTGCAAGGAAGGATTGGAATGTAGTGGAGCGTCACGCAATCCGGGCCAAGCCTAACCTTGCATGGGAGACTGAGCGCATGCCTCAGACGGAGATGGAAATTGGTCGGATACTCTGGTTGCCACATCCTTCGAAATGGGGACTGAGGCTACGGTTTGGTAAGTATTTCCATGTTGCTCAGGCAGGGGAGACGCGTGGGGAGGCGATGCCAGAGGAGTAGGGCTGGAGCTAGGCAGCGCACTGGGGACCGGTCAGCCAGGAGTGGACATTGGCGGGCTATTGATATCACCCAAAACAGAGGCCAGGCTCGAAAGCTCTACTGTAGCCAGAACATTTGTTGTGAGCGCGGCAAGATTGTTATCATCGGGGATGAGGATCGGCGCAAGTTCTTGTTAGCTAGCCACCGTGACATTGATTGCTGCTTGGACCCCGGTGAGGATAGTGCCAGAACAAGGAGCTGCATCACCCCCAGTGGCACACTTGTCCACCTGGCGCACATCTAGTGAAGGAGTTGGAGTGGGAATCTGTTCCCAGTTGTTAGCAAACAAAAGACCAAAGTGGGTGTATCTCAAGGCGTACCTTGACTGAGAAACGTTGCACACATGCCGGGGACAAAGTGGCAGGTGGAGGGGGATTTTGTGTGATTGCTGGTGTGTCAAGTTCGGTCATACATGGGGTCACTCTATACGTGGTGCCAATGAACGCGACAAGCTGCTGCGCTGTCGCATATTGTTCGGGTTGGATGTTGTGGGAGCGTGAAACATTTGTAACAGCAGAAATCACTTTCTGGATGTCGCTAACCATAACGATTCCTTGTGTACAAACACCCTTCCCAGGATGCGAAATCTGGGTCTCCACCACATAGTTTAAAACTAGTTTTGCATCTGACAATGTCATACTGTTACTAACAAGCCGTGCCATGTTTTGCAAATAGTGTTCTGATAAAATGGATAGATCGTCAGTATGCACGTCGATTTTCTTTTCCCAACCGGCTCCCCAGCTCGATTCCAAATGAGAAATATGTTGATCCTTCCGACTCTGGGTTGCTTTGGCGGATACAATTGTCGGGGCGATAAACTCGGTGTAAGAAATGTCTTCCTTGAATTGACCCTCACCGCCTTCATAATATTCCCAAAGTTTTTCTGGGACCACGTAGGTATCCCACACATGTGAGACAACCATAGCCAGTGCTTCCCCTTGCTGCTGGGGGAGGTTTAACATATCCACAACGCGGAGAGCCTTCTCAGCCTTCGTCAGGCCCTCCAGATGTGCTTGCACCGTGCGTACTGGCCCATGTTTTTGGATTGCCTTTATCAGGCCCGAAATCTCCACCGATGTTTGGAGGTCATCAGCTCCAGTTGTGGTGTTGATAGCCCTGGCCGGTGCTGCCTGCAAAGCTATGGATAAGACCACCGTGGAAGGTGAGTCGGGAGATGAGGGAGCCCAGGATGGCCCAGCCAGACTTAGAGGATGGCTGGTCATCCCGATGATAAACTATCAGGGATCTATTTTGCTGTTAATGTGTACCATGAGTGACGGAGGGGTAGAATAACAAGTGAGTGGATTGCAGTGGCAGGGAGAATGAGGCAGGGTGATGGTGCTTATGAGAGACGAGGTGGCAGGTAAAGGTGGCGCGGGGCAGACACAAATGCTTGTGAGCAACTGGGGTATGTAGAGAACAGTACTGAAGGAGGAAGCGATAAGCGATAGTTAGAACCGTTTGGGTGATCAGGAGGCAAGAAGGGGTTCATATGTTGGCTTGGAAGGGAAAGAAGAAAAAAGGGAAAGTGGCACACTTGGGAGTGGGAAGGCAGGCAGGGGAAAGAAGTGGGCTACAGGAGGAGTGCAGGATAAGAAGGGAGAAGGAGGAAACTAACAGCACTAAGCGAAGGGCGATGTGGTGTGATGCAAGCAGCACAAGGGAGAGAGAATTTGAACTACCGTACTAGTCAGTTATAGATGTTAGTAATGAGATGGACAGGGGTTTGAAGTTGTTAAGGAATGGCTGGACTTCAGACTCCTGTCCATCTCATCACTAGTATGATATACTTTAGATGTACCAATCGGGAACTATTTCCTATTCGGGATGCGTGAAAAGATTAGGCATAATGTATTCCACGCCATAGTGAGTGCCCGGTATTGTGAGCCATCTTCAAGTTTGAGCAAAGTAATTACGGTACTGTTGACCTCTTCCCTCTGGGAGGGTAGGCGATTTGATGGCTGGAGGGTAGGCACGAAGCTCGATCACTTTTCTCTTCTCTCACAAAAGTACCTGGAAGCAATACAAGAAAAGACACTGAAAATTTAACTCCCTCTCTCTTGGCATCATTCTCCGTCTCAAACTATTCTCGTAAAATTCCGATGTAAAATTGAAAGAAAAAGAAAAACTATCAACCTCTCAATTCCTCTACAGCTGCGGATCTGGCGCGGATCCCGGTGTCTTTCTGTCCTTAGCTATTTCTTTCTTGCTCTCGGCTGTGTTTTCTCCTGTCTCCATGCTCTTTGCTTTCTCGTGGTCAGTTGTTCTTGGTTTGTCGACGACTGCAACAGAGAACTCCCAAGTGCCCCACAAGGCTACCCAAGTCACATGCCCTAACCCTGAAAACAAGCTAGCTAAGAAACAAAAGTCACGGCAACTAAGCCCTAGTTACAACACGGGGTCTACTACCTAACTCTGGCGTGACATAGAATATCCCCCACAGTACTGTAGACCTCTCCCTCCTCGGAAGGTATTTCGGTTCGTTATTTCTGAGGGTTGGCACTGTGAAGGGAAAAATCTGATTTTGCATTTTTAATCACGGTATTTGTATTTTGTATTCCGTAAACAACAACTACGCTAATACTCAAGAACCGCCTAATCCCTTCGTTTGTTCCCGAATTTCACAGCTTTTTAGCATAAAAACCATCACCGAAGAAGAACCGTGGATCGGCAAGTGTGGGAGAGAAGTGAGTATAACACAAGTCACAGTCTACAAAAGGAGCATAGATTTCTGTGACTTTGTTGGAGTCTGGTAAAGAACTTGTCGACATTTCCTTCTCCAGTATAACGCTCTAAATAGTACAAGACAGCGAAATCAAATGAAGGAATAGGCATACATCTTACGGCATGTCCTTACACCGACGGGGTAGTTAGTTTGCTGGAACCGAATCATTATTTGTGATGGCACTCTATTTAGCTAGAAATTGGGGTGATTATGTGGTCTATGTACATAGACGGGATGCGTTGTCATTTGTTTGCTAGTTTGTTTGTTAGCTTACGCAGCCTATGAGGACAGGCCAATATAAGGGGCTTATCCCCACACCTCACTTAGAAAAAAAGGATGACGGACAACGATGGACTGATAGAGGAACAACCACGGAAGTTGGAATTGAGGAAGACTACGGAAAATTGCCGGAAGGTACAGGAACGCAACAGGAAAGTTGTATTTAGAGGAATTCAGCATAGATAGTTGGACAACTGGGATCAGTTGGACTTTCTTTTGTTTGGATTGGTTTTTCTTTTCGGATTGGTCATCGTGGTTTTCGGACTTGTTGTTAGGGGATTATTTTCTATAGAATTGATTGAGGCGTGGCTGTTTTCTTTTACATTGAGCGAACCTGTTTACCGTGGGCAATTTTGCTTGGTTGTTGTTAGTGATCGAGAAGCCAGATCTGACTTGTGATTCTTGTTTTCATTTGGTGCTCTGAACCTGACCCATCGAGAATTTGTTTTTTCAGCACTAAGCTCGGTCACTATGTCTCAGGACACAAAAAGGCTGAGGAGCTCCACAGAAGGAAACTTAGATTCCCCTTTTCATAAATACTTCTCTGTCTCCTAAGCTATGTCCATACAACTCGTAGATAAAGAAGATAGAGAAAGAAAAATAATAAAGGAAACAACAGGAAACTCGAATTCTTAACGATGGCGGCCTTGTTGCGGTTTTCGATGCGGCTTTGTCTTTGGTTGTAACTCTTCCGATATTTGTTCAGTGGTCGGCTGGCTTCGTCTGGCCGCCTCTCTGCGACCATCGGCGATGCTCTGCGACTCTCTCTGGTCTCAAATCTCTCTCCCCTGTTCCCTGATGACTCTCAAGTGCTCTTTTATAGACAGTTGCAAAAGCGAGAGCTATAATCATGCCCGCAAGAGAAACATAATACCGGCCGCAAAGGGGATGTAGTAATGGCGCAAGGAAAATGTAATTGCGTCCATTAGAGAAAGTCGTAATTGTCATTGGATGTAGTTGTCAGAGATTCCAGAGCTGTCGCAATAGGTATGTAGTCGTGACGTCCATCGACTACCACAGAAAACTCTCAAGGGACCCATGTACTAACTAGCAAAAAACCCAAACTATATGTAAGAAACAAGAAAAGACCCACAAACATTAAAACCCAACTAAAACACTAAATAACAGCTAAACTGTAGCGTGACACAATTTATCCTCCACAGTACCGTAGTTGAACCTCAGTCGAGATTTACATACTGGCTAGTATTTTGGTGGATGGCTCGGTAAGCCAGGCACTCACAATGGCGTGGAGCACAGTACGGAAGATCGGGGAACACCCAAATACACAACCCCCCAAATATACAGCTTGGTGGGCGGCAATTGGCATTAGATAGCTGGCTTTCGGCTAGTGACCAATCATGACTGTTACTCATGATAATCATTTCCAAAATACTACTGGTACATGCCTTCAGCGGACTACAAAAATCAAAAGTCTGTCCCCGATCTTTATCAACCAACTGCTACCCCGTATCTTGTTTAAATAATTACACTTACTTCTCATTACTTCCTCACATCACCAGAACATCACTAGAGGTAGTGAGATCTAGAGATATACGATTTATGAGACATAGACAGCCTCTCAGACCACCCGAACACCCCCTCCACCCAAACAGATGCCGATTGGTGGGGTTTGTATGAGGAAACGAGCGGTGATCAGCACAGTTTCCACAGTTCACCTAAGTAAACCACCGGATAGTTTCTGATTCGGACTTAGCTGTTCGGGTGAGGGGGGTGTTCGGGTGACCTGGGAGGCTGTCTAATTATCAAGAAGATTTTCCAATCATTAAGCCTGCTAGATGAGAGTGATTACATCGCCACTCGGAACTATCTC
>ML120772.1:0-10252 GCA_003788595.2 Choiromyces venosus 120613-1
GATTTGGTGCACTTACCCCCCCTGCTGACAGCACACCCCTGCTAGTAAAATCTACACAACTTATACACTGTACCTCCGTGGGCCTCACTCACATCAGATAGTATGGGAGATACCATAACCAGGCCTCAAGAAAATGTAACTCACATTCTGGAGACTTAAAAAGAACAGCTAGCACAACCAGTCATCCCATATGTCCAAGACAGTGTGATGACGAGAAAAGACAAGACTGTCTCATCCTTGGATGGTAGTTGGCTACGGATGTCTTAAATTTACCAATATAAACCCAAATAGGTTAAGATGAAAAATTTTAAAAGATAAAATTACGCATTATGATATTGAATATGAGAGTAAAAAAAAAGATAAAAAAATACCTAACAAACACAATACAAAAGTGTTATTTCTCAACTCTAGAAACACGTACTTGCTGTTTACAATCATGAAGAACTTTTGAAATTTCTTCAGCTGGTTCAAAACTAATTAAGCCTGTTTTAGCCCTTGATTTCAAATACTTGGTAGCTTCAATTGTCAATAGTGGATAATATGAGAGAGGAACAGACATGAAAAAAAGAAAACATGTATGGGAAAGAGCAGGAGTTGGTTTGTCATCCAGTGGGCATTGACAGCCTTCCAACGATGCTAGTCCTCATCTTTGTCATCGAGACGCCCTTAGCGTTATCCCATCCAGGACATGAACAGCACCATCTGGCACCATCGTCCACCATCCGACGGGACTACTGCGAGCACCATTAAATACAGAATCTTACCTCTGCTATGCAGAGGTCATTAGTTGCTGGAAGCATGGCTTTTGCACCACATGGCCAGAGGGGCCATGATTACTTCACTCCTGCTATGTTATCAAACTGCTACCGCAGCAGAATCTACGCAGTAATTCTTAGATTTTACAGAGTAAAAGTCAAAACGTTCCGGATGCAGGGATCCCTCCAGAACACTACTACAGTGGCACCCTATTGTCCTGGACCTCACTCTACCAGATTCTTTGTTGTCCTGGATGAATCTCTGCAAATTCTGAATTTCTTTGCACCAAAACCTGATCTGCTGTCCTGGATCATTCACTGTCCCAGACAGATTCATCGGATTTTGACCATCCGGGACAATGGGGTGCAAATGTAGCAGGGCTTGGTGGAACAGAGATGTTCGCGGGGATAACAATCTATGTCTAAGTGCACAGAATACCATATAATCTGGCAAATGTCAGGTTAGTGTACATGTAGATCCTCTCTTGAGCCTACCCACTCGCTGCTCCCCATATGTTTCAACTGTGGCAAGCCGGCAGTCTTCATTCCCCCCTGTTAGCTTGATTGTCTTGGTTTCTCTTTAGTTCCCTTTAGCTCCAGTCTGACTTTTGCCAGATTACCGGTATGGTAATTTGTATCATACTCAAGGGGTAGCATACATCAGGTGCACTTCCCAAATGAGTAGGGTATTTATGTAGAAACCAGACTTGTTGGAAGTGTTACTTCAATGTGATGAAATGTACACCTGCCATGCTACCCGGTACACAGGCAGAGGTCAAGTATCATATCACTGTATATGGATACCCCTTATGGGTATAAGTTGGAAGGTCTCAGACATATGTTTCTAGATAATACAGCCAACTATATACACTGTTTTTCACTTCATTCCATCTTCGTTCCCTCACTTCACTCGTGACCTCCGACAGGTTATGAGCCCGGGTTGGCGCATCAAATAGCCAGACTGTACCTCAACGATACCCTACAAAGAACTGACATACTATCAGCCATGTCATTCTACAATGATACCTATAAATCTCCACATTCAAGGGAGAGATACCATTCTAAATTCGGCGAAATCGACAAACTAAACGCCACCAACTTCGTCCAATGGGTTCGAAATATTCACGCATTCTTACGAGGTGAGAATTGCCTCCAAATTGTCCTGCACGAGGAACAGGAACCACCCATTGCTCGATACACCCAATGGAAAGACTTTCAAACCAGAAAAGGTGCCACCTATGCCCTAATCTTTGCGTCCTGTACGCCAGAGATCCAGGAATATCTCAGTGGCCTAGATGAACCAGCAGACATGTGGGACCGACTTCGTGAAAGGTTAGACACTGCAGCATCATGTGCTGGTCGGACTATGATTGCTCGTCAATTCAATCAGTCCAAACCCAAACCAAACCAACCAATCCAAAGATACCTTTCCCAATTGCTCCAGTTCCGTAAAAGCCTAGCCGGTACCAAACAAGCCATCTCCGATGAGGCCCTTTCATCACACCTCATCTCCACGCTTCCTGCCACCCTCAACAGCTTTGTCGACATCGTTCTTCACCAGCCAGAAGGCTATATGGTGGAAAACCTAATGGGCAAGATAGTGGAAGCAGAAGCAACGGCAAAGAACCGAAGCACTGAATGAACAAGCCTCAACACAGGCGTCACCTCTAGTACGTCACTCCTAAGCTCAGGGATGAGTGCCCAAGGCAGAGCAGGTTCTGGCAGAGGAAACCGCTACTGACGAGGTAGAGGGAGAATGAGACGAGATGGAGGAAGAGATGCGTGGAAGGGACGTCATTACCATGATGAGCCAGTGATGTGCTGGTACTGTGGTGTGAACGGCCACCAGGAAGCTGATTGTTGAGTGAAACTAAGGGCAGAAACCGTCAATAAAAATGGAAAGTATGGGGGACGCGGAAACGATACCCCGACTGCTACCATGAGTGTAACTAAGGTTCAGGCCCTGGTTACCAACTTGACTAGTAATAGTCAACATGAGTGGGTGATTGACTCTGGAGCTTCTCACCATATCTGCAACCAGCGGTCAGCTTTTTGTCACTTAACCCCCCTCTGCACACCTGTCAGCATCTATCTGGGTGATAGCTCTGAAGTCTTCAGGACAGCAAAAGGTGAAATTAATCTTACCCTTGATGAAGGTTTTACTCTGGTCATTACTGCACTCTATGCACCTGCCTTTACGCTCTCTCTCCTCTCAATCGGTCAACTGAGCCCACAGTATTTGGTCACTTTTACTAGTGGAATTTGTATGATTGCCAATTGTGCAGCTCCCTACCATCAAACGGATCTTGCCACACTCACCGATGGGCTCAACAGAATGAAGGTCTTGATATCACCAGACAGACTGATGCAAACCGAAAAGATTATCGCAGCTACAGCCATGAAGAAGCCTACTCTCAAGCTCTGGCATCAGAGGTTTGGTCACATCGGAGTGTCAAGCCTGCGTTGTATCCTTCAAGAAACACAACCCACTAGCCAATCTCTTGCGCAATGTCAGACTTGCATTCTTGGAAAGCAATGACAAAACATAATTCGCTCACCAGCTCTGTCAGTATCTCATCCATTTGAGCTAATCCACTCGGACCTCAGTCTCCTGATCTCTATACTGTCTTTCTCCGGACAGAGATACTTTGTCATTTATGTCGATAATTTTTCCCAACACACTTGGGTCTACTTTGTGAAATCGAAGGAATCACTTGAAATGACCACGGTCTTTCAAGAGTTCAAGGCATGGATTGAGCAAGCTTATTCAAAATGGCCTATCGTAAGATTTCAGTGCAATAATGGGTGCAGAGAATATGGTAATCGCCTCTTTCGGGGCATACTTAGAGTTTTGGGAATTTCCTTCAAACTCGCTCCACCATACACCCAGCACAAAAATGGCAAAAGCAAGCGGATAATCAAGATCCTTGTCACAAAAGCACAAACCATGCTTATTGATGCCTGCCTACCTACTGCCATGTGGGTTGAGGCAATTTCAACCACTGTGTCCCTTCACGAGTGCTTACCTAATAGACTGTTGAACTACAAGAGTCCCAATGAAATGCTGAATGAAGGGAAAAAGACTGAAATACATCACTTGCACAGATTTGGTTGTCAGGCTTACAAGCTTATTCCTACACCGCAATTCAAAAATAGGAAGTTCAGCAAGCACTCCCAGCCATGAATTATGATAGGTTATATTCATCATGCTATGACTATTTGGAGACTGTGGGACATTACTGAAAATCACATGATTACCGCATCCAACGTCATCTTTAATGAACAGAAAATTATTGGTGTTGTGAGCTTTGAGGACATACTAAAGAAAGTACTACCTGAAGAGGTATACTCTAATGAAGAGGATGAAGAGCAAGAGGAAACACTTCCAGGTAAGAGGATAGTCAAGCTAGAGGCTCCTACAAATTGGAATTCAGTCGAGCAAGAGGCTCCTACATATCCAAAAGCAGTCAAGCAAGAAGCTCCAATGTACCAAGGCCAGAATTCAGTCGAGCAAGAGGCTCCTAAGTATCCAAAGGTAGTTGAGCAAGTGCCTCCTGCCTGTCATAACGAGCTAGAGGAAGCAGCCATTATCGACAAAGTCCTTGATGAAATGCCTGTTATGTCGGAAGGGGCTAACAGAGGAAGGGTGACGTTGAAGAACATACCTGTTACAAGACTGCACAGATCGAGCAGACTGCATGTGAATACCAGCATGATTGAAGAGAAATCCAGCAGTGGTGCCTATGCCCTCTTCCACATGGTTAAGATGTTTCAATATACTGAGGAACCAGAGAGTTACTCTGAAGCCACATCAGATAGCCGATGGCAAGAAGCAATGAGAAACGAGTATAGCTCATTGAAAGTGCATTGCACATTCCATCATGTGAAAGATTATGAGAGGAAGCCTATTAGTTGCAAATGGGTCTTCAGACTGAAGAAAGATGCTCAAGGAAGTATATGCTACAAAGCAAGGCTAGTAGCACAGGGATTCGAACAAGTTGTGGGTGTTGATTATAGTGAGACATTCACCCCCATCACAAGGCCAATGACCTTCAGGATCTACGTCACTTTAGCTTTAGAACTTCACACCACAATCCATCACCTTGACATCGTAACTGCCTTTCTCAATTTTTCAATCGACAAAGAGACTACCATTGCAGTCCCTCAGGAGATCAAATAGCTTGATCCCGAACTCGCCAAGGAACTAATATCCCACTTGACACTTTGTCTCAACAAAGTACTCTATGGCCTCAAACAGGTGCTATGCCTGTGGTACAAGTATATTGCAGCTGTTCTAACCGCTCTTGACTTTTCTAACAGTCATTCGGATCCAAACCTTTACCTCTCAAAGTCTCAAGTGATGATGATTCTATTATATGTCAATGATATCCTACTTTGCAGATGAGATGATGATGAATAGTTTGCACCTCTCTGAGATTAAAGCATCCTTGAAATCAACCTACAAAAGTACCGAGCTCAAAACAGTGAGTCAATACCTAGGAATCTTGATCTCTAAAACCTCAAACAACATTGTCCTCTCACAATCTCACTTCATCACAAAAGTTCTTAAACGCTTCGGCCTACAAGACTGCAATGGCCACACCACACCTCTGGAGCCAGGATCCAGAGGGGAACACAGTTCGCCACTGTTTGGTGAGGATGACAAATAGACCTACTAGGTGATCATCAGAGGAATCATGTACCTCATGCTCAGAACAAGACTGGATCTGGCATACTATGTATCCATACTCTTGAAGCACACAGTGAAACCACAAACCCACCACTTAGGGATGAACGAAATGAGTACTCCGGTATCTTAAAAGGACTCAGCAACCTTTGCTCAATTACTCAATTGTGGAAACCTTGAAAGAACCTATTTCTGGTTTCTCAGACTCTGACTGGGCTGGAGACCCTGTCAATCATCATTCCACTGTCAGCTACATCTTTCTCTACTATAAGGTTGCCATCTCTTTGAAAGCCAAGAAACAGTCACTAGTGGCACTGTCAACGACGGAAGCCAAATACATCAGTGTCAGTAAGACATCAAAGGAGGCCATTTGGCTTCACTAGATTCTTCATGGGATTTGAGCTGCCCTCTCCCCTATCTCACCTCCTACAAGTCTACCCATCATGTTGTATATTGACAACTCGGTGGCCATTAAGTTGATCAAAAATACCAGGTTTCACGAGCACACGAAAGATATCAAGATCAAACGTCACTATGTTTGCGAAACCTATGAAAATGGTGAGATAAGCCTTCAGCATACCTCCATGGGAAACAACGTTGTGGACATCATGACCAAGACATTGCCTCCATGACCTTCTGGCTTCACCTTCATGGCATGGGACTTGTCGACCTGGAGGAGAAGCTGAGATTATGAAAGAAGATGAGTAGTGGATTCAAGCTTGCTTACTGGGAACTTGAATCAGCAGGAAGTTTTCTTATTTCTGTTGAACTGTTTTCTTTTCTTCTCCTAGGTTGTCTTTTCTTCTTCTACCATTTGTCATGTTTGCTCTCATGTGTAGCACTCTTTTCCTCTCTTTGCACAGCTTTTTTCCCACAGGGTTTTGCGATGAAGAACAGATTTTTAACGAGGCTACAAGTTCTGTATCCAGTGCCCCCTTTTTTATCTTTTCATCCTCTTTATTTTACTTTCTTTCTTTCTCTCCCTATATCATTCTAAGGAAATCATTGAAGAGTGGGAGTGTTGGAAGTGTTACTTCAATGTGATGAAATGCACACCTGCCATGCTACCCAGTACCCAGGCAGAGGTCAAATATCATATCACCATATATGGATACCCCTTATGGGTATAAGTAGGAAGGTCTTTGACATATGGTTCTAGATAATACAGCCAACTATATACACTGTTTTTCACTTCATTCCATCTTCATTCCCTCACTTCACCCATGACCTCTGACAAGGCCAAATTAGGAAACATGAGCGATGCCTCATGATCACAATTCGTGAAGGATAAAAGTCGGGCGCACTCGATTAACATACCTATTAATGTACCTATGGGCGTACCGAAAATACTGCATAATGAAAAATTTAGTGAAGAGTAAGGCTTCCACTGTCTATCATTTTGTGCGGATCCACACCAAACTCCTCATTTTTCGTTGTGCTGTATTTTTCAGTATGCCCTGAGGTATGTTATTTCTTCACATTGCTATGGTATTACTCTCCTGCAGGCAGGCCCAGGGGGTATGTTGTCATTACTGTGCCCTTATGAGTATGGTAAGAGATGATGGAGGTGAATCAGTGGTCAGTGGAAAGTTGGCGGCTAAAATTAAAGCATAGTTACTGGACAGAAATACAAGCCAAAAGGCTGCCCAGCCTCGTAATAGCGGCATGCCTGAAATACTGCCAAACCTGGGGATAGGAATGTGATTGGAGTGCTCTAGTTGGTGGTTGTGGTTTGTATTACTAAGAAGGCTGTCTAGGGGTTAGTAAGCTGGGACTTTTATTAGTTAATGTACATTGCTATGCAGAGGATATATTTTTAATGGAAAACTTCACTTAGTCCTTACATAAGTTTTACATAGAGAGAGACAGAGGAAGGCTGAGAGGAGACAGCTTTGCAAAAGGGAAGGACAGGAAAAAGGAACGCAGTATTAACAATGATAACCAATATATTTGGTTTTCTTTTGGTTTTCTTTTTCCCTTTTCAGAGCTAATTCCCTTTTACGGATTTGATTTTTCTACAAAAGGAACGTTCGACTTCCAGCTTGTGTGAGTGGCAATTGCCCACAAGTGGAAGTATTTTAGCACCTTTTCGATCAATCTTCAGGTTTTGTCCTTGTTTTCCCATTGGAGAAGTTGACCTTCTCTATCGATTGTGATTGGTGCTGGTGTTTGTTTTAGTCCCTTCATTGACGAACCAAAACCTAATTCCAGCAGTTTTGTTTCCTCATTGGTGCTCTGAAGCAGATAGCAACCTTTTTGTTTCTCAGTACTTGCACGTCTTTGCCAAGAAAAATGCCAGCTACCAAATTATCTTGAGGAGGTGAAAGGTTAACTTGAGATTCATTCTCAGTTCCTCAAGATAATTTGGTTGTCAGCATTTTTGTTGCCAAAGACATACCAGTACACTCTCCTCTACCAAGTTCTTGTAACATCCCATGTATTTGTGGCAATATCTTGGTGGTAATGATGTACCACATATACTATGTTGATGAGATTTGCAATAACCATCAGTTACAATCATTAGATGCAGTATATCGTTGCCACTGAGGCACTACCACAAATACGTGGGGTGTTACGAGAACTGTGTGGAAGTGGGTTTCCACAATACTTGGAGAATAGACGAAGTCCTCCAACCCGACCATCCAAAGACGGAGACAGAACAACATTAAAACTAAAGTGGGTCTGTTCCATCTCACACTATGATTCTAGCTGGTTAGATCATGCAACGAGAACAAACAGGTTCAGGTTCCTCAGCAAGTAAGTAGTCAAGGCTATTCCCCGATGCAGACTTCTTCTCTCCAGTGGTACTGGTGTCCATGGATTTACCTTTTCACTGAAGTGAGTGCTTTTACTTGTTTATTGAGAAAGTTCTAATCAGGTTTAGGCAGCCAATGCTCTCAGTGTCCAGGAAGAAACAGGAGCATGGGTCACTTTGGGTGGATGACAAACTGTTGCTCATGTAGTGACATGAAAGTCTCAATTTAATGGGGTTAATTTGCTTGGTACATTGTTCATACTAGCGGTTTTTCTACTATAAAGTGGTCCATTATAGTAAGGTGCGACTGTATCCACTGTGGTCAAAATAATGAAGCACGGAGGGACAAGTTTGAGCATTGCAACACAAGTACACCCAACCAAACTCTGTAGAAGTAATTCATAAGTTCCTGGCTCTCATTGACCTTGATTGTGTACAAAGGCAGTTCATGTTCTTACACTCTAATACTTTTGAGAATCAGTATCGATTATATTACAAGGGTTAAATGCTACGCTTCAATCCATTAAACTAACAGCTGCTTTTTTGTGACTTTTGCTCACTGTTCCGATGGTTGAGAGTGAGATAGGTTGTGGAATCCAAAGGGTGAATCACTTCCACGTGGTCGGGTTGGAGGTACATTCGTTGCAATAATCAAACTTGTACCTCTGTGCTATATTATTTTGACAGCGGCGTAGCATGAAGATAGATCGTGCAACATCTTCAGGTATGGACAGGGATTCAAGATATCAAAGCTTCCTACCATTCATGGCATTATACCTACCAAATTACATCATCCTTTACCTCTGATGGTAATAAATGTCTGGACTTCAAGTCCCTATCCGTCTCATCACTAATATCCATACCCAAGTATATTTAACATTTCTAGAGCAATATCTCAGAAGGTTCAGGAAGCAGGGATGCTTTGGAAGGCTGCAAGCCGAGCTTGGCCGAACGAAGTGACTCATAGGGATAATAACCTGTAGCACAGCGTACTGAATACATGGCGCATAGAATAATCTGTATAAGGGAGCGTTTTCCGTGGAACTATGAGACAAGTATCATAGACAAATCCTTCCACCCTTATCCAACAATGTGATTCCAGGACAGAGCAACACAACAGCAGTACATGAAGAAAGATTACACAAATACAAGGTGAGTCTATTTAATCTCTACCCCTCTTAATGGCTAAAGTATTGAAGACTGACTTGCTGAATTCATGGGCTGTTTTAGGGACTTACCTACACACGAGCAATTCGATCCAACATCACAGGAACAGTCATGATCAATATGAATGCCGGTACTTGTTCTGTGTCCATTCAGTGATCATTGCTAATGGAATGGCATCAGTCAAAGCATTGCTGTGTAGGGGCATCAGCAAGTTGATAGTGCTTACTAATACAGTTACCCTTACTGTGGGCACTGCAATCATTTGGGATAACCATAGGGGACGTAACCATGCTGCGAACCACTTGGATACTAAGTTTGATGGTGTCAAGGCAGACATCAGCCACCTTGAAAAAAAGGTTGAAGCTGACAGCAGTGATGTCAAGGCAGATATCAGCCGTGTAGAAAAGAAACTCGAAGACTGTCAGTGGATAATTGGGGTAAACGGACACCACACTATACCTGCACTTGACAGAGACAAAAAGCTGATGAGAGAGTGGCTCCAGAGACATGAGTGTTGCAAGCAGCATGGCAGCGAGGATTGCGAGTCTATTCCGAAGGCTTGAGGGCTTTCAGTGAGGTCTAACAGCCAGTGAGTAAGTGGCACATTCCCTATCCTTAATAGAGCATGTAACCAATTCGTGAAAGTTCTCTCCATTTCTAGTGTGGGCAGGCTGGTGTATACGGGGTCATATATCAAGAGGTCTTTCGCTTTTCCATAGATGTACTTAGCTGCATATGTTTGTGTTTGTGAATTGGCTTGAGAAATGAGAATTGCATTGTACTTTGATTTTACTTCACAGAATAATAAATAATGAGTGCTGAGCTTGGTATCCAATATATTATTACTATGATGGGTGGGGGACCCTTTGAGCTGAAGATGAAAGAGGG